>CAUYPK010095142.1:0-28569 GCA_963574355.1 Loris lydekkerianus | reverse complement strand
AAGGGACTTAAAGAGAAACTTCTCTAAAGAAGACAGACGCAAAATCTACAAACACATGAAAGAAAGCTCATCATCCTTAATCATCAGAGAAATGCAAATCAAAACTACTTTGAGATTATTACCTAACCCCAGTAAGAGTAGCCAACATAACAAAATCTCAAAACCAGAAATGTTGGCGTGGATGTGGAGGAAAGGGTACACTTCTACACTGCTGGTGGGAATGCCCACTAATACGTCCCTTCTGCAAGGAAGTTTGGAGAATAATTAGAGACCAAAAATGGACCTGCCATTCGATCCTATAATTTTTTTACTAGGTTTATACCCAGAAGACCCAAAGTCACAATATAACAAAGACATCTGTACCAGAATGTTTATTGCAGCCCAATTCATAATTGCTAAGTCATGGAAGAAGCCCAAGTGCCCATCGACCCATGAATGGACTAGCAAATTGTGGTACATGTATACCATGAATACTATGCAGCCTTAAAGAAAGATGGAGACTTTACCTCTTTCATGTTTACATGGTTGGAGCTGGAACATATTCTTCTTAGCAAAGTATCTCAGGAATGGAAGAAAAAGTATCCAATGTACTCAGCCCTATTATTAAACTAAATTATAGCTTTCACATGAAGGCTATAACCCAACTATATCACAAGACTATGGGGAAAGAGCCAAGGAAGGGGAAGGGAGGGGGGAGGTTTTGGTAGAAGTAGAGTAATGGGTGGGGCCACATCAATAGTGCATTTTAGAATGGGTACAGGCGATTGCACTAATGTACACAGCTATGATTTAACAATAAAAAATAAAAAAAAATAAAAAAAAAGAATCTGTATGTATGTGCAAGGCAGGACGCTGTGGCACACACCTGTCATCCTAACTCTCTTGGAGGCTGAGACGATTGGATTGCTTAAGCTCAGGAGTTCAGCTTGAGCACTAGCCATCTGTTGTGGCAGGCACCTATAGTCCCAGCTTCTTGGAAGGCTGAGGCAAGAGGATTGCTTGAGAAATCCAAGAGTTTGAGGTTGCTGTGAGCTATGATGCCACAGCACTCTAGCCTCGGCAACAGAGTGACACTCTGATAAAAAAAGAAATTATGTGTACATTTAATATTCTTATTAAAATGCATTGTTTTATAGATAAAAGGAACCTGAGACAAAATTAAACAATGTACTCCAACTTTATAGTTTAGATTGATATTTTAAAATTGTGATCAGGATTTTAAATCAGGCCTATAAAGCTCCAAAGCCTATGCAAGATCTTTTCAACTGTGCCACTGGCTTCGTAAAATAAAAGTTTTAATGAAAAAGCTGTCAGTGCTTTCCAGATAGTTAGGACATTTGATCAAAATGACAGATATCAAATCTTAGTTAGAAAAGTCACTCCCCCCAAAAGTAATGTTTCATCTTTAATGCCCCAACAAAAGGGTGCCCAAAGGAACAGGTACACTTCATAGAGAAGTAAGATCCAAAATGGAAAAATGACAAAGTAGGTTGGGAATCCTCTAAAGTGGTTGAGTAACTCCAAATGCTTAAACTATTTTACCCCAAGCAAAATGCCTAAACATTTACTTTTCCTTGAAATTAAATATTGATTGGTATCCTTTCATATTATTTAATTTTTATGTTATTAAAATTGATAATAATGATGATGATGATGCTTTGGCCTTCTGTGCTCCATGGTAGAGACAAATATGTAAGCCACTATAGAAAGATTTGAAATCATTGGATTGGGGGCACAGAAGCAGTCTGCAATACAGCCCAGGAGCAGATGGTAATAATAAAGTCAGTTTCCTGAATTGGTTGCATATAATTTCAGATCGGAAATCATTACTGTTCTGAGGGCAATAGGAGAGATATTTTGTAAGCTTTGCATATTAAACTCGAAAGTCACTACTGCAGACTTCTACTTCATTGTTCCACTTTGCAAACATTAATGGATACTCTGAATAAAACTGGTTTATTTTGCTCTCATCATAGAAATGGCCTGGTCTCAGCACAGTGGTAACAAAGGACTGCTTAACAACTCGAAAAGCTTTGAAAACAATCAGGTACAAATTTGTTGAAGACTTTTTAAAGGGAACATCTAAGGGAAATTATAACACACAACATGAAGCAAAATGTCCTTAAAATTCTTTATATGTAGTAACCTCCCCAAAGTTATATCCATCATGAAACAGCTGCCTTACAAGGCACAACCCTGTTGAACTAAAAATCCCAGTCTGCACGCCAGATGCTGCTTATCACGCATTTTAGAGATGGCAGGTCCCTTAATTCTTTCAATGTTGCATAAACATTACAACACTTAACTATGGGTGAGCCATGGGAAGATCTTCCTAGTTCACTTTCTTTTAAATTTCATAATTGTATACTTACTCTGGCTCCTTTTTAAAGGGACTAGATTACCAGACGAGGCAGTAATTCCCTTATTTTTTCCTTTTGTGACTCTATCCCCTCATTCCCTACCTTGCTTAACATTCTAACATCTCAGACCATTAACTACATCCATGGAGACGTGTTTATGAGCATGAACTGTTAACTCTGCAACACAGGCAATCTGGCTCTGATAATGATATTATCAGCAAGGAGAAACTCATTTAATGACCTATGTGGGAACTATACTTTCAATCACATGGACATTCTGAGCAATAAAAATTGAAGGTTGTATCTAAGTGGGTGAGTAAAACATACTCAGAGTTTTAGGTATCTGTGTATGTAACTAAAGCCATTTTACTGTGGAATACAAAGACAGTTCTAGAAAAGTAATATATGGTAAGTACTACTATTCCTAAATGTCACTAGACATTTTCCTAGCCAGACACCAAAAAGTATGTGATAACTTTTTAAAAAATAATGATCTACTAATAAGCTAGGATTTCAACAAAATATTTTAAAAATTTAAAGGTACTAATAGAAAAATATTACCACTTCTGCTGCGTTTATTCCTCAGAGATGGTAGAGGACTCTTGCAGGGCACACAGGAGTACTGGAAACATCTCAGTTTTTCACATTTCCTTTTCCTCTTCTCTTTTTTCCAAAACATTTTCTGTTTGTTTGCTTTAGGGTGGGTATAGGCACAGTCTTCTGAACTAATAAGGAAAACAGAAGCTGTAAATCTACAGATGTGATAGGGAAAATAAAAACTGTAAATCCACAGATGTAACAGCTAAAGAGGACTTTTGAGGCCCCCCTAACCCTATTAAATAGCAGGAGAGCTAAAGTTGAGCAAAATGGAATGACTTACTCATGAAATGAGTTATTCTTTGGTCCTCACTGCCACAGGACAGATACCTCACATATGCTGGGTACTATATGTGCCCTGTAAATACTAATTCACTTATACACTGTCTAATAAATTTGTTAATGTGAATGATCTGAGTTTCTTGTTTCCCTCACATTTCATTTGGGTTGTGGTCCTTTTTCAACCCTCCCTGGGAATGAAGGTAACAGTCATTAGTGTGAGATGAACAGCAGATGTACAAACGGTAGAATACTGGGGAAAAAATGATGGAATATAAGGCACAAGGGTAGAATAACTGTGTTTATGATAAATAGTTTAGAAACTATTTGAGATTCATAGCCTTGCTAGACTAGAAAATGCCCATAAAGAGTTTCAAAATATGGCCAAAGTAAGAAGCCAACTTGAGTTGTGTGGTAAACATGTATGTGAGGTTCATTGAGATATGTGTTCTGTCTAAAAATCAAAAGCACAATGCAAACTATTAGATTATTTAAAATCCTTTAGACCATGTGAAAATAAATTTATTATTTTTTGTGTATTTTCATTAGACATGGAAAATATATTTAATTATTATAATTTGAATAAATGTGTTCACTTAAAATTCATGAACATGTTAAGAGAACCACTGTCATCTTGACAAAACTACTGTTAAAATATTCATGTATATATATTCATACTTTTCCTATGCCAATGTTATATATTTGTGTGTTTCTTTGCTTCTGGGAAATTAAAATGATAATATTAACACATCAATTGCCAACAGCTAAAAAGAAAATTTTTCCTTGGGGTGATGTTGTTTTATTACAAAAATAGAACAAAACATCAAAACTTCAAAACTCAAACATATATAAAGAAAAAGTAATATAAAACTTGAAAATTAGTAATATAAGAAGTAACATGAATACTTGAAATATAGGTCATAACTCACGTGACTGTTTATATGCTTAATGCCATTTTACTCTGTATTGCTTGTGGTATGGTCTTACTTCTGTCTAGTTATAAAATGAACTTGTTTTGGTGACAGTCAAATGAAATGGAAATACTAATGTAGCCTTTATTATTATTTTTTATTTTTTATTTTTATTTATTTATTCATTTATTTTTAGACGTGTCTCAAGCTGCTGCCCTAGGTAGAGTGCCATGGTGTCATAGCTCACAGCAACCTCAAACTCCTGGGCTTAAGTGATTCTCTTGCCTTAGCCTCCCAAGTAGCTGGAACTACAGGTGCTCACCACAATGCCTGGCTTTTTTTTTTTTTTTTTTTTGCAGTTGTCATTGTTTAGCTAGTCTGGAACGGGCTCGAAGCCACCAGCTTCAGTGTACATGCCTGGTGCCGTAACCACTGTGCTATGGGTGCCAAGTTGTAGCCATTATTCTTATCCTGAAAAAGACCCAGGTTTCTACATTGAGTCATGCCTCATAAAAAATATACTCTGCATATAAATGTACATTTGTGTGTGTAGTTGTTCCATATTTGTACTTATAATTAAAGAATTCTAATGAAGTACATGTTAAAATATGGTTGCAAGTTCAACAAATGAAAGATAAAAGTCAAGAGTGAGAAGTGAAAAGAGAGCTTAGAATTAAACATTTCCCCCCAGATCAACTATCTTTAGAGCTGAAGATGGCAGAATATTCCTGACAAAGTAAGACTTTGTGTTCTTCAATTGCTCAATGCCTTAGCAGCCACTCAGCTTTCAAGTAAGAAAATGAATTCACTGATACATGTTGTCAGACTTTGAAATAGAAGGTCATTAAGACTCAAGGAATAGCTGGTTCAGTCTTTGGAGGCAAAAGAGGAAAAATAAATACTAGGTCAGGAGGCTATGCGGGATGTTCTAGAGTTGGGTGGACCAATTTGATAACTACTAGGCATATGACCCTTTTTATGGCTGAATAGTATTCCACTGTGTGCATGTACCACAATTTGCTAATCCATTCCTGAGTTGATGGGCTTTTAGGTTGCTTCCACATCTTAGTGATTATAAATTGAACTGTGATAAACAATCTAGTGCAAATGTCCTTATGATAAAATGATTTTTTTTTCTTCTACTAGGTAAATGCTTAGTAGTGGGATTGCAGGATCAAATGGGAAACCTAATTTGAGTTCTTTGAGGATTCTCCATACTTCTTTTGAAAGAAGCTGAATTAGTTTGCAGTCCCACCCACAGTGTCATAGTGTTCCCCTCTCTAGATCTGTGCCGGCATCTGTACCTTTGCAACATTGTGAGATAGCTATTCTCATTGGGGTGAAGGGATATCTAAGTTATGGAACCAGAAAAAAACCCATCTATCCAAGGCAATTCTTAGTTAAAACAAAAACAAAACCAAGTTGGAAGCATCAGTGTAACAGACTTTATATTACAAGTCCACAGTGATCAAAACAGCATGGTATTGGCACAAAAATGGACACATAGACATTTGGAACTGAATAGAAAACCAAGAGATGAAACCCCTCTCTTATGCCATCTGATCTTTGATAAACCAAGCAAAAGTATACAATGGGACAAGAATCCCCATTCAATAAATGGTGCTGGGAGAACTGGATAACCACATGTAAAAGACCTGCACCTTTCACTATTTAAAAAATTGATTCAAGATGTATAAAATATTTACATCTAAGACTCGAAACAATAAAGATCCTAGAAGAAAGTATGGGAAAAACTCTTGAGGATGTCAGCCTGGGGAAAGATTTTATGAGAAAGACTTCGGTGGCAATCACAACAACAACAAAATAAACAAAAGGAATACAAAAGACGTAAAGTCGTAAATATTCTTTGATGCTAGTTTCTGGTAAGAGAGGGGAATGGGGGAGGAGTGACAGGGACGGAGGAAAGGGGCTGTGGGGCCATAGTGTGTGACTCACCTCTTGGGGGCAGGACACTATTAATAGAGGGACTTCACCCAGCAAACACAAGCAGTGTAACCTCACTCATTGTACCCTCAAGGATTCCCCAACAATAAAAATAAATGAATAAATAAGTAAATAAGTAAACAAACAAACAAATGGGACTTACTTAAACTGAAAAGTTTCTCCACACCTAAAGATGAAACAATCAAAGCAAAAAGACAACCTTCGGAATGGGAAAAGATACTTGCATGTTACAAATCTGACAAAGACTTGATAACTGGAATCTACAGAGAGCTCAAATGAATCAGCAAAAAAAGAACAAACAATCCCATCAATCATTGGACAAGAGACATGAACAGAATGTTCTCTGAGGAAGACAGACGAATGGACAACAAACATGAAAAGCTGCTCATCATCCCTAATCATCAAAGCCAATTTAAAAAGTAAATTTAAAAAGTCTGAAAGATGGGGGCTTGACATTTTATTTTAAAGCTCTTCAGTCATGTTAATGTACTCTCATAACTCGAGGCTAGGGTGCAAAACCATTTGCTTGACTATTTAAACAACCCATGCAATTTCAAAAAATTCTGTGATAACATTACCAGATTTAGCAAATAAGAATTTGGGACAAAAAGCTAAATGTGGATTTCAGGAAAAAATACCCAATAAATAATAGTTTAACATATAAATATGTCCCCAGTATTGCATAGGGCATACATTAAAGTGGGGGAAACACACAGGTTGGTTTTTATCTGAAGTTCAGCTTTAACTGGATATCTTTTTTTTTTATTTGGTCAACCCAGCAATAATCATTCAAAAAATATTTATGGAATAGGTGCTAGGCTTTATGACCAGTACTAAATCCTACGGATATAAAAACAAGTGTTGAAAATTTAGGATTTATGGAACTTACATTTTAATAGATAGGAGTCTCAGTTTTTGGTTCCACTTTCCAATAATGCATTTTTTTTCTCAAAACATATTTAGTAAATTTCTACTTTCTCTTATGTTTACTATTATTTTTCTCTTTCTTTCTCTTTCTCTCTCTTTCTCCCTCCTTCCCTGCCTCTCTCTCTCCCTCCTTCCCTCCCTTCCTTTCTTCCTTTTCTTCTTTCTTTCTTTCTTTGGACAAGAGTCTCACTCTGTTGACTGAGCTAGAGTGCCTGTGTCTCAACCTGGCTCATAGCAACCTCAAACTCCTGGACTCAAGCAATCCTCCTGCCTCAGGCCCTCAAGTAGCTGGGATTACAGCAATGTGCCACAATGCCCAGCTAGTTTTTCTATTTTTAGTAGAGATGAGGTCTTGTTCTTGCTCAGGCTGGTCTCAAACTTTCAAGCTCAAGAGGTCCTCTAACCTTGGTCTTAGGTAGTGCTACGATTATAGGTGTGAGCCACCTTGCTCAGCCTATTAATCATTATAAACTAATAAAAAGTTGATGCTTTTAAATGAGTGACTTAAATTCACTGAATCTGTTTCAAATATTTTAAAATATATTAGATATGTAGTTATTTTACTTAAAAAATAATGCAGAGGCGAGAGGATTTTATCAGTGACAGAATTATAAACCAATCAAAATATTTGTAAACATTCATATTTAGTTGCCTCTGAAAGTAACACTTCTAGAATAATTCTATTTTAATTTTTAATTTTTTTATTTTAAAGTAATATTATTAAAATATTTCAGTAAATGTCTGCTAACTTACTGACATATATTGACTATTGAAGAACTCACTTAAATTTAAAAGAAATTTACTTTGCCATATTCTTATTCCTGATTTTACTTATATTATAAATATTTTCTGCAATCCATGATGTCTGTCTATGAATTTTTTAACCTAGTAACAAACATTCTGCAAAATGTTAAAAAAATGAACTTTTTTATCCTAGTAAAAAACATTCTGCAAAATTCTAAAACTAGTCAATAATTTCTACCATTTATCTTAATAGGACATATATAAATGTATTAAGTTGTAGGAAGTTGAAAATAAATAAGGATTTTAGGGTGTTCATTTTTACTTCCTGATTTTTAACTTGGCTTCATTTTATACTCTATCTTAGCCAAAGGCTGAGAAGTGATTAAATTGATTTTCTTTTATTGAAAATATTTTTGCATAGGGGTGGCGCCTGTGGCTCAGTGAGCCACAGCGAAATGCAACAATGACAAAAATAGCTGGGTGTTGTGGCGGGTACCTGTAGTCCCAGCTACTCAGGAGGTAGAGGCAAGAAATCAACAAACCCCAAGAGCTGGAGGTTGCTGTGAGCTGTGAGGTAACGGCACTCTACCGAGGATGACAAAGTAAAATTCTGTCTCTTAAAAAAAAAAAAAAAGAAAAGAGAAAATGTTTTTGCATATTAAAAACTTTTCAATTATTAAAAAATATATGTAAGGACATATTTTACAATGTATTTATTTAAAAATAATGCCTGGTTAACAGTTTTGATTAAGAAAAGAAGACAGGCACACGGCCTTCAGACATATGAAAAAAGGGCTCCAATTTTCATCTTTAGTATAAGGATATCCACTTGTCCTATCATCATTTGTTCAAAAGACTATTCATTTCATATTGAATGGTATTTCTTTCTTTGTTGGGAATTGATTGACCATAAATGTAAGGGTTTATTTCTGGGCCCTTAATTTTATTCCATCAATCTATATGTCTGTCCTTTATTAGTACAATGCTGTCTTGATTATTATAGTTATAATAAATTTTTAATTAGGAAATGTGAGTTAACCAGCTTTATTTTTCCCTTTTCATATTATTTGAGCTATCCTAGCTTCCTTGTACTTTCATATGAATTTGAATTTTAGGATTAGAATGTCAATTTTTAGGGAAAAGAAAAGGAGGTTGGGTTTTGATAAATATTGGATTGAATCTCTAGACCAATTGGGGGAGTATTGTCATTTTAATATTAACTCTTCCAATACATCAGCATGGATGTCTCTCCATTTATTTAGATTGTTAATTTCTTTCAGCAGTGTTTTATACTTTTCTTTCATAAGGCTTGCATCTGTTCTGTTAAATTTATTTCTAGAGTTTTTTTCAATATTTTAAATGAATTTAATTTCTTAATTTTGTTTTTGGATTCTTCATTGCTAGTGTATTAAAATACAATTGATTTCATATATTAGTATTGTACCCTGCAACCTTGCTGACTCATTTATTGCTTTTGATAGTTTTAAAAATGGGATTCCTTTTATGTCAGATGAAAGCAGAAATGGTTTTATTTTATTATTTATTTAGTTTTTCTTGGTTAAATATCTAAGTGGCTAGAACTTCTAGTCAGTGTTGAATAGAGATAGTGAAGACATTCTTGTCTTGCTTCTTAATTTAGATGAAAAGCATTCAGTTGTTCATAATTAGGTGTGATATTAGTTGTGGATTTTTTAAAGATGTCATGTATCACATTGAGGAAGCTTACTTTTATTCTGAGTTCATTCAGTTGATCACTACCATCTTATTTAAAGATCTTGTGGTAGATTATTATTTCTTTCAGAGGAAGGTTAAGCTCCATAGGCTACTATAGGAGACACCCTAGAACTTGCTCCCTGCTTAACTTTTCAGCTTTGTCTCTTGCCACTTCTTCTGCTCCACATTTTCCAGTCTCCTTTTCCAGCCTCATCTCCAAAGTGCTAAGCTCCAGCTGTAGTAAACTGCGTGCAGTTCCTGTTGTTCCATATCACCTCATGCCTCTCTCATGCTCCTTCTTCTTTCTCCCAGTTCTTCACCTTCTCTTTGTACTTCAAGACACAGTTGAAGTTCTGTTAATTTCAAAAATATGTCAATAAACCACATCTGGCATTAAGTGCTCTTCCTGTATATTGTCATAGCATGGTGCACATATTTCTACACTAGAAGTCAACGTACTGTTCTACATTGTGGACTTAGGTTTCTGACTCTACAAGGAAAATACATTTCTTAAAGGCAGCAGATATATATTATTCATGGGACCTGGAACCCATTCAGTAAATTGGTGGACAGATATTTGTATATATGTTGAGATTTATGCCATTGTTTGTATCGAACAAATTATAAATTAACAAAAAGACTCACCCAATTCTAAAGTTCTTAGCAGCCATAAAAAGCAAGAGACTTTAAAGGCAAACGGAGTTATTTTAGTTTTTGCAGAATGTAAATGGGGGAAAAATCATTGTGAATAAAAAGACAAGTCAAGTAAAAACAAACCAAACCAAATTAAAAAAAAAAAAAAATGTTGGAAGCTAGGGTGTCCATAGAACTTATCTCAATTGCTGAAAATAACGCTCCCTATGACATATCTTCCTAGGAATCCTCATTCCCCCATCTGTCCCACTCTCTCACCCACAATCTCCAATACCAGTTATTGTGCATTCTGTTCAAGTTAAAAAATATGGTAAGGAACATGTGAGATAATCAGCCATATTTGTGTACAAGAAAAAGTAAGAGTTATAACTAGGCACAGTGGCTCACACCTGTAGCACTCTGGAAGGCCAAAGCAGGTGGATTGCTTGAGCTTAGGAGTTTGAGATCACCCTGAGCAAAACTGAGACTCCATTTCTACTAAAAATAGAAAATTTAGCCAGGCATTGTGGTAGAAGCAGACAATAAACAAACCCAGCTACTCCAGAGGCTGAGCCAGGGGGATCACTTGAGCCCCGGAGTTTGAGGCTGTGAGCTAGGCTGACACCACTCTAGCCTGGGGCAAGAGAGTGAAACTCTATCTCAAAAAAAAAAAAATAAATAAATAAAAAGGAAGAGTTATGACCCATGGTTACAGTAAAACCAAATTTCACCGAGTGGGTTAAATCTTACACACAACCTTCAGAGATATATTAAAAACAGTTAATGATTAAATATGAAAATGAGACTGGGTCCAGTGGTTCACACTTGTAATCCTAGCACTTTGGGAGGTCAAAGCAGGAAAATTGCTCATTACCAACCTGAGCAACACAGTAAGACTCTACCCCTATAACAAATAGAAAAATTAGGTGGGCATGACGGCATACACCTGTAGTCCCGGCTACTAGAAAGGCTGAGACAAAAGGATGGCTTGAGCTATGATGACATCATTGCTCTCCATCCCAGGCACTACACTGAGACCCTGTCTAAAACACACATATATTAAAATGAGCAGCACAGACAGCATCAGTTCAGTAGAGGGAGAGACTCATTCATCAACAACCATTGATTGTATACTGGCAATATGGCGATACCCCAGGTTCTGGGGTAGATGGTGAATATATATTGTTGAAGAATTCAGAATCCGTTTGCTCGAGGAATTTGTAGTTTCCTAAGGGAGTGATGCAAGTTAATATATAATTTATTATTTATTCGGCAAATCGGCAAATACTTACTGAAAACCATGATAGGTACTATTTTAGCAGTGTTTAGCATACAGCAATGAATAGAAAAAAAAATTTCTGGTTAAATAAAGCATAAAGTGGAGAGAAGCAGATAATAAACAAGATATGCTATGTACATGTGCATGGATGGATGGGTAGAGAGACAGACACGCACATTGTTAAAAATAAAAAAGTACTATGAGAAAGAAAAAATAACAGGTTAGGATGAATGAGAGTAAATTGCAATTTAAAGTAGGGTCATTGTGCTCGGCCTTATTGAGGAGGTGACCTCAGAGCCAAGATTTGAAGGAAGAGAGGTTGTTGGCCACTCAGCTATCAGATGTTGCAGGCAGCAGCAACTGTCCAGGCACTGTCCTGAGATGGCAGCATGCAGGGACTATTCACAGAATGGCAAGGAAATTCCAGCTCCGTCAGGCACCTGGGAGCGGTGGGAGGAGATGGATCAGAGAAGTTGTAGTGCCCTGTCAGCCCTGGAAGGACTTCAGTCCCTGTGAACGGGTAGCAGTTGGAGAGCTTTGAGCAGAAAAGTAATGCAATCCAATTTGAGTTTTAAAAAGAGTACTCCGGCTGCTTATGAAGAATACTTAGACACAAGAGCAGATGCAGGGAAACCAGTTAGGAGACCACTGGCATAATCTAGTTTTGACATGATTCTATTGGCTGAGACCAGAGTGGAAACAGAGGAGCTGGTGGGAAGATAATAAATTCAGGATATATTTAAAATTAGAACCACTAGAATTGGATGTGTGATGTCTGAAAAAAGAGAAGAATCAAAGATGAATGCAGAGTTTTAGTGGGGGCTGCGACTTAGGAGAATGGGGAAGGATGGGGGCGGAGGGCAAAGATTTCATGTAAAAGCAACAGGGGAGAGGCCTCGGGAGACTGGGCGTTCAGTTTCCTACATTGTAAGCATGACATCTTCCACGTAGAGATGTCCCGTCTGCAGTTGGATGTGTAAGTATGAAAACAGGGGTTGGCACGGGACTCTGCACTGTAGGCTTCCTGAGGAAAAGAGGAATGCTGCATCCTGAAGGGAACAGGGTCAGCTGGTATGGCCAAGAAGGCTTCAGGAAATTTTAGCTACGAAGAGTTGTGGTAAGAGAATTCTAAACACAGGACATATCTCAGCAAAACCTTTAGAACAGGAACAATTTGGGTGTGTTTGTGAGCGTGAGCAGAGAGCCCTGTGTGGGAGGATTCTTATGGAGATGTTCAGCATAAACATAGGAGTGACACTGGGCCAGACTGTGGGGAGCCCTGGAGGCCAGGCTCCTCCAGAAATCCATCCCTTACCTGTTGGTCAGCCTGAAGCTCCCTCCCAGGCCCTCTGCAGCTGGAATTCACACCTTCATCTCCACACCTTTCCGGGGTGCTCTAAGCTTCTATTTTATTCACTTTCTTTCAGTCTCTCTGTGCTATATGTTCTGTGAGGTCAAAGATACTACATTTTAATTTTAATCTGTCACAATGACTCATTAGTGGAAGTTGAATAAATTATATTTGACACACACACACACATCCCCCAATCATATTTTCATTTCAATGTCTATGGGAGTTTTTAGTTAAAAGAAAAATCCTTATTATCCAGGAATAGGGAAAGATCCATTACAAGTAGGCAACATGGCAGGAGCTAACACACTAGAAGGGTTGTAGAAAAAGTTTTTAAAATGTGTCTAACGGTCTATGAAGCTAGTGTATGATGCCCATGATCATATCAATGTACACAGCTATGAGATAATAATAATAATAATAATAATAATAATAAAAAACAGCAACTACCAGTAACAGGCACAGAGACCCTATAGCTTCTCAGAAGGAAAGGTTGGAAACCTGAAGGTAGACAAAAGAAGTTTTTAGGAATAAGTTAAGAAGAGGAAAATGGCTGGTGGATCTGCAGTGAGGGTATTTGCCAGGGCTAGTTTCACACCTTATAAGGATGAGAAAGCAAGTGTTCATTGTACCTTGGGTGTAAGGACTTCTGGCACTTGGTACTCATTCCTTTGGGGACCTGTCAGCAGAGCCCAGGGCTCAGCCCCAAAGATGCCCACCATGCTTTACAGAGGCAGAGATTCAATGTCAAGTTTAACGCCCAGCTCTGACAAAGAGCATGGGGAGGGACCACCAGGAGTGGCTTAGACCAACTGGTTACTCGTGAGTAAGGGGTGGTCACCAGAAATAGCCATGGCTCTGTTCAGTGGGCTCCGGGAAAGGGCTGCTGCTTGAGTTGCCAGCAACACACTTCTGGGTATGTTGGAATGTTACAAGTAACTCTCTGGGAGGAGTGAGTATATGCACTCGTTCATTAAAAAGTATTCCATTAGTTACTATATGAATCCTGCCTCCTCTGATTCATAGTGCTGTATGTTCATTAGCTAAATTTCAATCCACTAATGAAAAACGCTATTACAGAAGGTCACACTTGTGTGCATAAGTTTGACTCAATATGTACAAAAACAAAGTATATAAACAAAATGTGTGCCCCCTAACATTGTGAAATTTTAAAAAAAGGAAAAAGAAAACTCACTATTACATTTTCCTTGAAGTGACAGGGCATTTTGTTCGTTTTGGAGAAAATATCTGCTAAAAACCCAAGTCTGAAGATTCATAGTTTGCTTTTCAGTAATTGTGTGACCATAAAATGGTGTTCCCTGTAAAACGCAGCTAGTTTACTTCCCAACCCAATCGCACAAGAGCCATTTCCTCCAGACAACGGTCACATTCAGGGTGCAAGAGAGGGGCTTCTCATGTGCTCCCCATTTTTTCAACAGAAGATTAAAAAGATAAGTATTCAAGAGATAAGATTTAATACAGTTACTAATTTCTAATGCTTAACCAAGTATACACTTAAGTGGAACTGACATTCTTTGCTCCTGGGGGGTGGGGAAGTGAGGAAGACGAGTTCTAGCACAAGGTAACAGTGAAAGAGGCAAGTGACAGGTTAACATTATTATGAAAATAATTTTGACTTTGTGATCCCCCTAAAAGGGTATCAGGGACCCCAGAAGACGACGGACCACAATTTAAGGACAGCTCTTATATATCTGTGTGTATCTTGAAATTCTTAGGTCAAACTCTATACATATTTCAAGGTGCCTGATACACATAAACAAATTGTCTTGCAGGCAAGATCCACCTAGGCAACTTCCCTCTGCGACATATGGGACCCTACTTTATCAGACATACACTAATCAAATATAGAAGTAAAGCTCCTGACTACATCCTGTTTTTAAGTATGACAGAGTCATACTTAAATTGTAATTCCTGGCTCAATTGTGTCTCAGGTGGAGGTAGTAATTTCTTTCCAATTTCCATGACTTCTCCCAACTCAGATGCTACGTATCTCAATCAACCATCCAATACATTGCTTGCACAAACTCCAAACCACCTTCCAAACCAATATCTGCGTAACAGATCGATTAACTTAGAGGAAGAAAGAAAGTGATCAAAATAAGTGCCTTCCCTTTTACTCCTTCGGGCTCCATGAAAATTCTTCTTTCTCACTAATTCACTTCACAGCCTAGCAATCAGCTGTGCTTCAGCTCCTTTGATCTAGAACGTGATTTTTAGATATATGATTATCGTGGTAAAAATCCAAGGCAAAAATAGTTAGTGTCTAGTCACAGGAATGGGAAAGAACATGAGATAGTTCCCGACGAATTCACATATTTCAGGAAGTTCGACATAAAATTCTTTCTAGGTAAAATTAATCTCAAAAGTTCTCAGAAAGACAAGATTCTTTAGTTTTAAGAATTGTATAGCATTATAGCATAGTGAACCCCATTATAATTAGCGATAATTTTAACAGAATAAGATTTATTTTATTATTATTATTATTGCAGTTTTTGATCAGGGCTGTGTTTGAACCTGCCACCTCCGGTATATGGGGCCGGTGCCCACTCCTTTGAGCCACAGGCGCCGCTGAATAAGATTTATTTTAGACCCAGATCAAAAGGAGTTAGCTACCCAACCAACCAACTCATGATATAAACTACACCACACAGAGTAGTACCACACGGTGAATGCCTCATGGGCTGAGTGCTTGGCCCAAAACTCCAGAGAACCTTTGGTTGATTCTTACCATATGAAGAATACCCAGCACCATCACTAGACTATGTCTCGACACACAAAAGATATCCATCTCCCTTTCTAAAACCTGGTTTATTATCTGCAATTACATCAGAAAAGGACATGTTCAGGAAGGAAAAAATTCTTTCTATAATGAAAAGGGATGTAAGTCTCATTTAAAAAGCATGAAGATTAGTATTTTTAACTGTAATTATGCCACCTGGACTATTAATAATGTAAATGTTGTCTTGTAGTAAGGATTTACTAAATCAGCATATCAATAAACTTATTATTTATATGATTAATAAATCTGTTTTCTTTGCCTTTGATTTCTTGTTTAAAAAAAAAAAAATCTATTTTCACACTTACAGAAATGACATTTGAAATCGGAATAAAGTACCTAAAGAAATATGTCATTGTTGACAGCAAAGAATTTTGTGCAATTGATTTTAAATCAGTTATTGGAGGAAAAGTTGATTCAGTTTAGTACAAGTTCCATTGATTCTCAAGAAAGAAATTAGACAACAAATAAATAAGACTTCTGATAGTTAAATAAACCTTTTCAATTAAATAAGCTTTATAATGCCTGCTGGGGCTTTTAAAACAGTACAAAAATTATAATAGAAATTTTTTTTTCAAATTCAGAATTTCAGGGAATCTCAAAAGTTGTCTTAAATGTGATAGGAAAGAGTGATCACTAGCAAGGGTCAGTCCAGAGCCTCTTCTTTGCCAGGTCTGGTATTTCAAAAAGCTCTGTTCATGTCTAGGAGAGAGCTCCTAGGATTGAATACTTAAATGTATTCATTCACTGGACAGGGGTTTCTTAAGTGTTTTTTATTTGCTAGGTTTTGTGTACAAATGATTAGAGGATGCGGGTAAGCAGTAGAAGTACCTCTCGAGAGGTAGTATTTGAGCTTAGACCTAAATGACGTGGAGAAGACATTCAAAAACCAGGGCAGAACTTCCTGGCAGAGGAAACAGCAAGTGCGTGAGAGTTTAGAAGAGAGTTAAAGATGAGAATGCACAGGAAGGCGAATGACAGCTTTCTTTTTTCCCCGAGGCCCCATATCACCCTCCGTAGGCACCTCCACCTCGTGTTAGAAGCTCACCCTCTTCTCTTCTCTGGACCTGGAAATCAACCCACCAGGTCAGAGAACTGGGTTTCGCATGCCTACGACAAATTATAGGCTTGATTTGATTTCATCTACATAGTTGTATTTAGGGGTTTTTATATTTTCATGGAAATATTCTTAAATCAAACAATCTATAAACCACTGTTTGTAACTGAGGAAAACAAGCTCTATCCTGTAAGAGCAATTTATGGATGAAGCCAGTGTTAAAATACCTGGAAACACAGCACTATTCATCTTGATGAGACACGTTGCCTTTCACCTTCCGTCACTCTGGGGCTGAAACATGACAGCTGTTGATCTACTTGAGTGTTGTTAGCAGGTTGAGAACAGTGATCTATAGAGTAAAACACTCAGTGCATTAAGAAAAGTTGGCGTCTTGGAGACAGATAACCAGAGTTAATGGGGAAATGATGGTCTTCGTGTTATTGACAGAACACCCCAAATCCTCAGGGCACTCATCAGCACAGTTATTAATCTTCTTCTCCAAGTCAAAGGAAGAAATATGTCAGAGTTAAAAGCCCTAATGGGAACAGGAAAAAAATCAAAAGAGACGGGGTAATTTGTAACAAACAATTTTGAGTTTTGTTTTGGTTTCCCTAAGAGATCTCTTTCGTGATACTATTAAAATCCGATATTTTAATATGACTTGCATATATAATATATATGCATTTTAATAGGTAATCCAGTCACATGGCATATAAATCAAAACAATATAAAAAGGTATTCAGCAAAACGTTTTCCACTTCATTTCCATTCTTCATTTCCACTAGGGTAACTTTTTATTAGTTTGTCTTTGTGTGTGTAAAGTATGTATTCTTATTTTCCGCCTTTTACTATATATAGTGTTATCTACATGTAATTTGCTTTATTTAAAGAGTATGTCTTGAGGATGTCAGCAGTGTTTCATAGAGAGGAAATCTTTGCTTATCAACACATAATGACCTTCCTCCTTATTCTTTTCACATGCACAGTATCTCATTATGTGGATGTACCACAATTTGTTATACACAGTCCTTCATAAATGAATATTTAGCCTAATTCCAATCTTTTACTGTTATAATCAGTGCAGCAATGAGTATGTTTGTTCATAACATCATTTGGCACATGTACAATTATATCTGCAAGATAAGTTCCCAGAAGTGAGATTTATGTTTAAATTAAAAATTAACCATTTACAACTTGGATGACTCCTGGAGGAGGCACTGTCTGAGATGCCTGCCTACAGGACAGAATATGTCCTTACACTTCGGACTTTTGACAACCAGGATAGATGAAAACTGTCACAGAGAAATTTTATTTTGTGTTCCTCTGATTATGATTGAAATGGAGTGATTTTTGTTATGCTTAAGAGAAATTTGTATTTCCTTTCTGTTAACTTTCTGTTCATATCCTTTCCCCATATTTTTATTATGTGCTTGGTCTTTTTCTTATTGATTTACATTAGGTAGATTAGGTTTTTGTGACATGAATTGCAAACATTTTTCATAAGTTCCCTCACTTGTTTTTTGAATTTTACTTACAGGATTTTTTTTTTTTTTTTTTTTGCTTTGTTTTGTTTCTACTGAGTGTGAGGATTATTTTTTATTAAGTATTCATCAATCTTGTATGGCTTCTGGATTTCTCCTGAATTTTTATGGCTTCATTTTATTTTACATTTAAAATTTTCATCCATGTGCATTTTATCTTGTGTACAGTTAGAGGTTTTTTGTTGTTTGGTTGGTTGTTTTTTCTAGAAGGCTGCCTAATTGTCCCAGCACAATCTATGGAAATCTTCACCACCACTACCACCACCATTGTACCTGCCATCTTCATTATCTGCTGTATGTACTTGGGTCTATTTGTGCAGAAATACTGTCCTGCTCTAAATTACTGAGGCTTAACAGTAAGTTGTAACAGTAGATCCTGTTTCCTTGAATAATTCTACACAGTATGAATTCATCTGCTGTGAATAGAATTAGAACTGATTATCCAAAGCCTACTGTATGACTTCTTGGGTGGGAAGCCTACCTTGGGAGGAAGACCTCCAACAGAACCGCCTCTCTCCCTCTCCCTCTGTTTTCTGCACACCTGCCCTCACTCTAGGTCCCATCATACTTCACCAATGAAGCTGGTATTTGTCTGCAGACCTTGGCCTCTCCCCCTTCCCCCGACGGCGCTTTTTAAAGCTTGCAGATGCAGAGCACCTATATCTCTGTTCCAGGCTGTTGGATCTAAATCCTAAAAGTTGTTCTGGGGAACAAGAAACATTAATATTTTATAGATTCATTACAGAAACATATGTATGCTTCCGAGAATGTATGTAGGAGAAATAGATATAAAGGGGATAAGGGGTAAAGATTTAAAAATGTTTGGGGGCTGCAGAGCTGTTGCTTGGCTTTCAGCAAAGCACTGAATTCCCTGTATCTGCAAAGCAGCCTCCACCCACCCTGCGCCCCATCCCAGAGCTGAGAAGCCACGAATGAGCCCCTGACAGCCGGGACAAAGAAACTAGGACGTGGAGTCGATGCCTCTCCTCCTCCGCTTTCTCAGCAATGGTGTCTGAGACAGAGGTGGTGGAGAGACAGAGAGCGAGGGAAAATAGAGAAAAAGGGGCGGAGAGAGACAGGAGCGGAAGAGAGAAAGGGACGGAGAAATTAAACACGCTTTAAGAAAGTATTCATTGGGGGACGGGACACAACTACAAGAGGGACTCTACCTAACAAATGCAAATATTGTAACTTCATTGTTTGTGCCCTCATGTTAACCTGAAATAAAAAGTAAATAAATAAAACTGTTAGGAAAAAAAAAACAAATCCTCTGCTGAGGCAGCAGCTCCGGGGCTAGTCACACTGCAGTCGTTTTTAAGCCCCTCAGACGCTGTATTTTCTCTGTGGGTAATTCTAAAGAGGAATAGACCGCCACATGTGGTCACAGGTCACAGGAACGGCGACCCCAGCAAACTCCTTTGCCCGTGGCCTGGACCCTTCAGCGGTGGGCTAGTCACTTTTCTCTCCCGGGCCCTGGTTCAGGGCTGTCACACTGCAGCGTTGTCGCCACGTGGGTCGCCCCAGAGCCTCGCTATTCCTGTGACCTGTGACCTGTGACCACATGCGGACAGGAAGGTGTAAATCCAATGCCCCGCGCCGTCTGGCTCCGGGGTCGCCTTCACTCTGCTCCCACACGCAGTGCGGGTGGAACCTGGCCAAGCACCCGTGTCCGGACAGGCGGGAAAACGCAGCCCAGGGGGCCCGGGCAGCCTTCGCTGAGCCCGGCCACCGCCAAGGCTGGGGCGCTGGGCCGCGCAGTTCCACACCGCCCGCCGCGCGGGGATGCTCTTGGGTGTCCCCGAGCTGCGGAGACCCCGCGTCCTCCCAGGAAACCCGTGCACACCCGCATGCATGCGCACGCGCGCCCAGTCACACACTCACATGCACACTCACACACTCCCAATGTCGCCCCCTTCCCTCCTGCTCCCTCTGCCCCGGTGCTGTCACACTCACGCACACTCACCCTCCCTGCTGTCACACTCACGCACACTCACTCTCCCTGCTGTCATTCGCACACTCACCCTCCCTGCTGTCACACTCACACCCATACTCATACTCTGTCCCTCACTCACACTCCCTGCTGTCACACTCACACCCACACTCACACTCTGTCCCTCACTCACACTCCCTGCTGTCACACTCACACCCACACTCACACTGTCCCTCACTCACATTCCCTGCTGTCATACTCACACACACTCACACTCTGCCCCTCACTCACACTCCCTGCTGTCACACTCATGCACACCCACACTCACACTCTGTCCCTCACTCAACGCCCTGCTGTCACAATCGTGGACCTCCACACACATTCTCAGCTCACACTTTCTCCTCACTCACGCTCACCCTTATCTGCTCTTTTTATCCTTTCTCTTCCGAATCTTTCCCTCCTTTCTTAAAATGACAGCCCTTGGGGTGGGGGGATTACAAGAAGCCTGCTGTAATCACAGCTGGAGCAGTTATGTTAGTGCTCTTTGTCAAGGAAAACTGAATCTGTATGTTTAGTGCCCAGCAGTGATGGGCCCTGAGGGGAAGTGTGTGGTGAAAAAGACCCTGCATAAGTCCTCCTCTGCCCCACACTGCTGTAAGTCCTGCACAGCTAGTAAAGGTTACTCAGCACTCACTGTAGCTTTGCACTAGGTCCTGGGGATAAAATTATGAAAAAGACAAAGTTCCATCTTTGGGATTCTCAGTGGAGACTTGGGGGGAAGGAGATTTGACTCGGACCTCAGAAAATAGGCTGAGTTGTGCCAGCAGCTCTGGACAGGCACCTGCACCTATTATAAGAATGGATCACTGGCAGGGGTGGGGCACGGAGGCATTCCGTGCTATCAATGAACCTACATCACTTGGGCCAAGCCCAGGCGCCGTGCACTCAGATACTCTGGCGTCCCACCTTATAACAACCAGAGCAGGGACAGACGCCTGCCCCTCCACCATCTCTCCTCCACGGCTCACATGTCAACAGTGCAGGCAGACACCATGTGTTCAAGGAACAGCAAGGAGCCAGTTTAACTAGACTGGACAGAGCATAGGGGAGGTAGTGAGAAGGGAGGCTCAGGCCTGGGTTTGGGTTATTTTTAGAGGACCCTTGAATGTCAGCTAATGAGTTAAGATCTAGTATAATGATGTCCTAAATTCCTCAGCTCTTCCTGAGCCTTCCTATCAGAATCACAATTGTGATCTCTAAATTGAGAATCTTTACTTTCCTTCAATTCTGCCAGTTTTCCCCTCACTAATAACAAACACCTGTGATTTCCTTCTTCAATGTTCGCTTTCCTGATTTATGTTCAGAAGCTTTTGTACATTTTTGGAATCCATGTTTTTACTTAATCTGTGTATGAATGGTCCTTAAATGGTGCCACAGCTTGTCATTTTGCAGGGGCCTTTGAATGAGCCAGGAGGGAGAAGGAATGTGTCAGTTAGCCCCTATGAAGGCCTGGCTCAGACCAGGCTCTACATCCCAAACTTCTTTGCATTCTATTTGAAATGCCTGGTCAAAGATTTATTTTATGTGCAAATCATGTACTATAGTAATATTCACAAAAATGCAAAGGATACTGCATTAGTGTTGCAATAGGGCTGCATTTGGTTATTCGTGGCTAATATCCAGGATGCCTCCTTGATCACAAATATGTATTTGGAGGGAGTTGATGATTCCAGGAATGTAACAACTATCCTGGGCTTTGAATTTACAGGAAACTGCATTTCTAGTTTCGGACGGATGATTAGTAAATTAGCTTGCAGGGCCTGGTCAATCTGCACTGTGATATGAGCACAGTGACTGACCACCAATAATAATAATCATGTGAAAGACAATTAAAGTGAAGGGAGGGAGAAAAAAAGAAGTCTGGCTTCCTGCCCCAAAGTGGCTCATAGCCTTGAAAGAAAGATAGACATATGAATACAAAGAAAAGAGAAAGTATGATCATAAAGGCATTCGCAGGATGCTGTGAGCCTCTGAGAAAGGAATGCATGAACAGCTCGGGAGTTCATGTGATTAGAATCAGGAAAATCAACTCCAGGACTGAAGTTGGGTCTACAGGAGATTTATAACCAATAAAAAGCTTGTAAAAGATGAAGAAAACAGGAGACTACAGCTCCATTTGGAATTCATCAGAAACTTTTCCCCATATTTTTCATTCTTTTTTTTCTACTTATATTGGGACCATGGTTTTTAATGTCACAAAGTAGGGACAGAATGATGCATCTTAAATAAACAAAAACGTATAGTGACCTACCAGGTTTCTGAGTTGTTTCCCCAAGAGACTGAGAAATGCCCTCTGCCTTCACTGGGCTGCAGGTGGGCTCAGAGCCCTCCAGACTGGAGTAAGGAGCCATCTCTTACCTCTGCCCTCACTCTCACCAGCCTGTACATCAACTGGAAAAGCCTGAAGTCCACAGAGGAAGAGAATGAGAAACACCCTCAAGGTACTGAGAGTTGATAGGATTAAAAGGAGCCCCTCTGCGCAGTAACAAACCCTCCCTGCTCCTCGGTGGCAGGCAGCTCCCCCCAGGCCTGCGTGGACTGACAAGGTGTCAGATGTGCCTCTCATCCTCACAGCACCTGCCAGGGACAATCCACCTACTTAGCAGGCAATTTATTAACATATTTTATAGATTCATAAGGTTTAACTTATTCTTCCTACCCCACCGTAAGCCACAGACAGGCAGAAGACAGGTGCTATTTGGGGGCTGGGAAATGGGAATAGTTAACCCAAGTTTCCCAGTCCAAGAAAACAGGAGATTGAAATGCTGCTCTGGGCAAAGACCCAAGGCTTTTGGCTTAATTATCCTCCCTGGCTCTCACCTCATCTATATTCTGAGGCCTTTTCCCCCCAAACCGCTTCTCTCTGCATTTCTCTGCTCTCACAGGCTTTGTCACTGCACATCAGGCCCACGTTTTGTGTTATTCATTTTTGCCTGTTAACACTTTCCTGAGGATAGGAGCAAAAGGGATGGCCTTCCGAGTGGTAGTCCAGGTGGTCACCCAGGTCACCCAGCATGGCCGGAAGCTGGGCCAATGCCCTGGAGCTCACAGCGTTAAAGCTGGATGCTGCCAGCCTCTCAATTTCTATATTTTGCAGAAGTGAATGTCTGCTAGAATGTTAACTAGTAAAATACAATAAATATGTAAGAAGAAGAAATGATGCTAAGAGATTCCTAATTGTCTTTCAAATGATGATGGCTAAGTTGTCTCAAGGTAAAGAATTGTATTCAAACACATCAACATGATCTGCTGTTCCATAGATTTTTCCTCCTGTTCATCAGAAATGTTAATGGAATCACAGAGCTGCCTGAATGCCAGCAGAATGTCAAATGACAGGGACCTTAGAGTAGCATCAGCTCTCACAGCACCTTCCCCAGTGCTCCTGCTGTTTGCTCTCCAGAAATGGAAATTCTTTCCAAAAAGTAGCCACACACCCTCCTCCTCGAAATGCATGTTGTAATTGGGAAGGGGACAGACTTGAGGTCCCAAATGTTGTACAAGTGGGCCCACTGATGTATAGGAAGAAAAATTTGTATTTTCTGTCTTAACTGATTTTATCCATGCATTCAATTTATGCATAAATATACACTATTGGAAAAGTTTGGAGACCCCTGAGCTAGAAGTTGACTGGTACAAAACCAAGTCAAGTATTCCCTTACAACACTCAGGGATGTGCAGGGATGTTTTATTGCTGTGAGTAGGCTGAATAGACGTTGCCCTAGACAACACTGCGCCAGACAGGGAAGACCCCCAACCACCTGCAGATGTGGAGATGCACCTTTGTACAACAAGGATACCAAGCTTGAAATGGAAGAAAATAAGAAAGAATAATTTTTCTTTTTTGCTTAATTGCTAGGGTTAGCAATTGATATTCCAAATCTACCCCAAAATATGGAATTTGAGAATTACACATTTATTTACAGTAGTGATGATTATCTCGTACCATATTTCCCTTCTAGATTTCAGCACTGATTTCCTACAAAGCACCATTTGAACAAGATAGATGGATAGATAAATATATAGATAGATATTTCAATGTATAGAATAAGTACTAGGAACAATAGGCGGGGGAAATCATGAATTTATTTTTTTTATTTCAACTTAATATGAGGGTAGAAATTTTTAAATGACATTGTTCTCACTTCCAGAGGCTCTTTTACAATGGGAAATAATGAATTTTGCATCGGATCATCCCCAGAAGATCTGTTGCTTGTGCTCAAGGTCTTCATTCCTCTCTATTTTTGTTATATTGCAAAGCATGAAATATTTATGTAAACATCCTGAGTCTCTCACAGCCCTGCACCTTGAGGATTACCTCCATCAAAAACAGCAAGTCTCAAATGTGTGATTGATGGACGTAGCTTCCTCCCAGGAGTGTAAGCATGCACAAGGCAACTCAGTCATGAAAATATTCCTTGATGTGGTCAGCAGCTGCAGCAGCTCCATTCTTCTTTTGATTATTCACAATTGTCTACCAGATTATGGTTCCATTCATTAAGCTGATAGGTGCAATTGAGTCTTATAAGGCCGAAAATACCATTAGCCAGAAATTCTGAGAGTTTAGGGTGGGGGGAAGTGGAACTTGGCCAAGTCATAATGAATGTGATTTTTTTTTTTCAGATTATTATGAGGGTAAAAATGATTATGTTACATTGTGTTTCTTAGGTAAAGTTCAAGTTGTAGTTGAGCTATTCCCCTGGCGTGTGCTGTATACCCATACATTCATTGTACACCTTAGGTGAGAGCTTAACAATGCCTCTCCTTTCTCCCCTTTCCTTTTTCTCTCCTCCCCCCCCTTACCTCTATTTCAATTTGATTGTGTTTTTCTCTCCTGTGGGTATGTAGGTGTTTGTCTATTCGTTATCTGTTACTATTGAGTATCTTGGATACTTGCTTTTCCATTCTTGTGATACTTTACTAAGAAGAATGTGCTTCCACTCCATACAGGTAAACACAAAAGAAGTAAAGCCTCCATTTTTATGGCTGAATAGTACTCCATGGTATACATATACCACAGTTTATTACTCCATTCATGTGCTGATGGGCACTTGGGTTGATTCCATGTCTTGGCAATTGTGAATTGAGCTGCAATGAACATTTTAGTGCAAATGTCTTCATAGCAAAATGATTTTTTTTTTCTTTTGGGTAGATACCTAGTAATGGGATTATGGAATCAAATGGAAAGTCTACTTTTAACTCTTTGAGGATTCTCCATACTTCTATCCATAGAGGCTGTATTAGTTTGTCATCCCACCAGCAGTGTAAAAGTGTTCCCTTCTCACCACATGCACACCAGCATCTGTAGCTTTGGAATTTTGTGACATAGGCTATTCTCACTGGGGTTAGGTGATATCTCAGGGTGGCTTTGATTTGCATTTCTCTCATGATTAGGGGCAATTAGCATTTTTTCCATGTATTTATTGGCCATTCATCTGTTTTCTTCAGAGATGTTTCTGTACAAGTCTCTTGCCCACTTATAAATGGGATTATTTGCTCTTCCCACTTATTTATTTTTGGTGTTGCTGCAATTGCCATGGGGTGTTCTTCATAAAATCTTTTCCTAGGCTGATTTTTGTCAAGAGTTTTTTCCACACTTTCTTCTAGGATTTTTATTTTTGTGTGTCTTAAATTTAAATCTTTTATCCAATGAGACTCGATTTTCATCAGTGGTGAGAGATGCAGGTTTAATTTCGGTCTTCTACATGTGGCTAACCAGTTCTCCCAATATCATTTATTAAATAGGGACTGTTTTCCTCAGTGTATGCTTTTGTGTGGTTTATCAAAGATCAGATTCCAATATGTGGTTTGTTTCGTCTCTAGGTTCTTTATTCTATTCCATAAATCTGTATCTCTATTTTTATGCCAGTATCAGTTTTAATCACTGCAGACTTGTAGTAAAACCTGAAGTTATTCTGGTAATGTGATGCCTCCATATTTGTTTTTATTCCTTAGAATTTCATTGGCTATTTTTTTTCTGGTTCCATATGAAACACAATATTGAACAGACCAATATTAAGTACCAAAATTGCAACAATAATAAATTTTCCCAAAAAGGAAAGTTCTAGGCCACACGCTTTTGCAACAGAATTCTACCAAACCTTCAAATAAGAACCCATACCTATATTGCATAATCTATTCCAAAGAGAACGAAGGAAACTTCTCAACACATTTTACAAAGCAAACAACACCCTGATACCAAAACCAGGAAAGGATCCAGATCCAACAAAAAAGAAAAACTGTAGACCAATTTCCCTAGTGAATATTGATGAAAAAATACTCCATAAAATCCTACCAAATAGAATACAGCTATGGATTAAAAAAAAATTTTACATCACCCTCAAGTAGGCTTTATCTCAGGGATACAAGGTTGGTTTAAAATACCCAAATTCATAAATGTAATTTCACCACATCAATAGAAGCAAAAGCAAAGACCATATGATCTTCTTAATAAATGGAGAAAAAGCATTCAACAAAAACCCTTGAGTACACTTAAGAATATAGGCATAGATGGGACATTTCTTAAACTGACAGGAGCCATCTACAACCAACCCACAGCCAATATCATACTCAATGAAGTGAAATTGAAAGCATGTCCACTTAGAACTAGAACCACACAAGGATGTCCACTATCACCACAGCTATTCAACATAGTGCTGGAAGTTCTAGTGAATGCAATCAGGCAAGAGAAGGATATCAAGGTATTCAAAAGGGAAAGAAGAGATCAAACTCTCATTCTTTTCTGAAGATATGACCTTATACTTTATAAACCCCAGGGAATCAACCACAAGGCATCTGGAAGTGATCAAGGAATATAGTAAAGTCTTGGGATATAAAATTAACACCCACAAATCAGTAGCCTTCATATATGCCAATAAAAGCCAAGCTGAGAATCAAATCAAGGACATAATGACCTTTTCAATAGCGTCAAAGTAAATGAAATACCTGGGAATATACCTAAGAAAGGATGTGAAGGACCTCTATGGAGAGACCTATGTAATCCTAAGAAAAGAACTAGCAGAAGATGTTAACAAAATGGAAGAACATACCGTCCTCTTGGCCGGGAAGAATCAACATTGTTAAAATGTCCATACTACTCAAAGAAATCTACAGATTTAATGAAGTCCCCATCAAAGCATCAATGTCATATGTTGAAGCACGTAAACCTGATTCTTAGGAGAATAGCAATCAAAGTGGAAGCAGAGGATGTAATTGTCAGCAGTAGTGACACAAGGTTGGGAAAACCAAAGATTATCCAGGACACACCTGGCCTAGGGAGATGAAGAGTGACTAGACAGAGATGGGGAAGACAGGGAGTGTCAAGGAGAGATGGGGGCTAGAGAGAGAAAAGAAACCTTGTTTGGGAATTGCTGGAACTTGATAATTTATCTCTAAACCTAACATCAAGAATAAGACTGAACATTGAGATTAAAATCCCACCACCCTCCACTTCCTCCACTATTTATGTGCCTATACACATGTGTTTGGGGAAACCCTAAATATATATGAATTCCTTAGTCTACCTTTTTCTCCAGATATTTGTTTCTTTGAATGTGCTGCCAAGCAGAAATTGAACCATGTAAAGGTTCACCTGTTGAACTTTCCAGTGTTCTTGCAGGTCTGACCCCAGTGCCAGGTTCTTCTGGGTGCTCATCTGTTCGATTCCACATGCACTTAATTTCTTTGACCACCATGGGTAGTCTCTACTATAGTTTTGCTCCTCTTTTGGAAGAGCCTTCCATGGTAAAGACTCCCTCAGTGTATTAGTTAATTTTCGCTGGCATCAAATATGGAGAATTATACTCAAAATAGAAAATCAAGGAGAAAAAAATGTCCTGTCATTTCCCGATTAAGTACTCAAAACTCAACAATTGCTCATACGAACAAAGAAGAGTCATTTTTACCTATATTCATTTGTCAGAGCTGAGACTTGTGAGAAAGTGTCTGGATTCAGAAGGAAGAATTTTATAAAACCTGTGAAGAGCTTGGTATGGTCAACCTTGTGGCTGACATCACACTGGGAGCCACTCAGTCTACTAATTGATCCTCTCAATCAAACTGTCATATCCCTCAATACTGGAGAGCTTTATTTTTCCTTGGCATACTGCACCAAATCTTAACAACTTATGATGTGCTTCTTCTATAGAAAGAAAATAGCTGCCATCAGCAGAAATCTCACAGTCTTCCCAATCAGCAGATTTGGGATGGAGCCCCCCATCGCCTGAGCAGACCCTGGCTTTCCCCTAGATTCAATTTCTTCCAGTATAAAAATCAACCTTATAGGATTTTTTTTTTCATTTCTTTATTTTTTATTGTTGGAGATTCATTGAGGGTACAATAAACCAGGTTACACTGATTGCATTTTTTAGGTAAAGTCCCTCTTACAATCGTGTCTTGCGCCCAAAAGGTGTGGCACACACCAAAGCCC
>CAUYPK010095138.1:20000-23362 GCA_963574355.1 Loris lydekkerianus | reverse complement strand
ATTATAGATAAAAATATGCACCATAGATGTGGCCCAACCCATCACCCTCCCTCCACCCAAACCTCCCCCCTCCCTTCCCCTTCCTTGGTCCTTTCCTCATAGTCTTGTGGTATAGTTGGATCACTTAGGTTCTTCACATCTTTGGTAGGTGAATTTAAAGGACACTATTACTACGTAGCTGTTCTGGCTTGTTCTCATTTTAAGAGTGAGAGGGAAACACAATCTCCTGTCCATACCTAGTCCTCTGAATTTCCCATTACACATACTGTGTATTCCTCCTATATCCTAGTATTGTAGATGCTGGAAAACTGAAAACTACATTCAGGGCTTCTGTGAAGCCAAGATTCCAGGTGTAATTTTAAATTAGATGAACTCTTGAGAAATACAAAGTGAGAAAATGAGTTTGAGGTTGCCCCTCTGGTGCTTCTCCTGTTCCTTGCTGTTAGGCACAGTCACAGAGGCAGTGGATGGTTCTATGACTGTCCCGTGACCCATGATTAGTTCTGTGGTTGTGGAAAACAGGTCACAATGTAGGATGCATCTGTTTATCTGCTATGTGAATTTTGGTGGTAGTTTTTCGATCCCTGGATTGTAGTTGACATGTTATTTTCAGTTAGCAGTTGCAGAGATGACTTCTGATTTTCCAGCTTTCTGATTTTTGTAGTGGTAGCAAATAGCACAGTGCTGCCATGGTTCCCTGAGAATCATACTGGCAGGCACTGCCTGCTCCTCCAGGCCTCCCATGATTTTGTTAAGAACTTTGATAAGCGCCTTTGTTCTTAAAATATTTAGAGTGTTTTTCCTTATCTTCAGCCAGTTCCTGGCAAGTAATATTATCATCTTTTTCATTTGTATTGACTTTTGTCATTTACAAAGCACTTTTACCTACATGATGTCATCTGACTCTGCTGTACATAGTATGTTTCATGACTTTAACATGCTATGGGTTATAAATGCATTTTTTGAAATGTACCACTATGAAAGCAAAAAAAGAAAAATTCTCCTTAACTAGGATAAAATACTTTTAATCACACATAAATTTCATTTCATGCTTGTTATAAATGTGCTTAGAGTCTTCCCCTCAATCCCAGATGAGTTCTCTAATTATTCCCTCTGTAACTTATGACTTGAAGTGGCTATAATAAGTGTGTTATTATAGCAGACAGGTATTAGTACTAGGCAATAGATCAAGGAAATCCACCTTGTCCTGCATCCCACATTAAATCCCTGAGTTCTTAGTCTGCAGGCTTTTCTGGGCTCAGCAGAAAAAAGGCTTGGAACAAAATGCTATGTGCATATACCTTGGGGGAAGGACTGGGAAGGTGAAATATTACCAAGTTCTCGTCTGAGCAATTCCTTAGCTCTACACTTCTGGAGTACAGGAGTATTACTAAGCAGTAGCTTGGTCCCAAACACTGAAATGAGTTATTGAAATCAACCATGCTGTTAGAAGCACCTCAATTTCAGTTGCTAATGCGAAAAAAAAACATGCATCTAATAATCAACAAGGATATTTCTTGCTACCCTTATATAAATGAGAAAATCTAGGCTAAAAGGTTTTAATGACTAGTCATAGCCCTAAAATAAGAGAAGCCAGGAATTAGATTTGGTCTTTCAAAATTAAGTTCTTTGCTGTTTAGACCCTGCTATAACTGCCTCATATATACATGTTATAGATTTGAAATCATAAACTAAATGTTCAAAGGGAAGATTAACAAGATTTGTCTGGATTTTGTGGCAATTTCTTGTCATTTTTTAGGCAAGAAGTTCTCCACCTGCCTAAAATACTCAAATGAAGGAGGATCTGGAGTCATTTTCCTTGAGCCTTTTCACATCTTCCAAAGCCTGCTCCATCCAGTGCCTGTGCATATGATGACAGCATCCCACAGCTAAAAACAGAGTCTATTTCAGTGATGCCTCAAATTCACAGAAAATGAAACAAAATCCCAGATAATGACAAGCACTTTAAAGTACGTGTCCTCCAGGGATCAAATAAAAGGACTCAACCATGCATCAAAGAGAAGGATTGAATCAAGAATGAAGCAGACTTAGTGATACCTCCCTAAAATCACGAGGAAGCAGTGATTTGTCTAACATATCCCTCAGCACCGCCAATAGTAGGTCACTTCCAATTACTTTTCCTTTCCTAGGCTATATGTAAATAAATGCTTGGAATATTAAAATGCCCGATGGGCTAGTTATTTAATTGCTAGAGAACTGATTTCCTGAGAAAAAGCAAAACAGATTAGATTCTGAGATGCAAATGTGAGACTTCACAGACTGCAGCATGCTGCTCAAGGCTATCAATAGCGTGGCCAGCCCAGGCTCTAGCTGCGTATCACGGACCACGGAACACGAGAACACATAAGTGCAGAAGGAACTGCCCTTCACTTCAAAATACAAGCCATGGTGCTTCCTGTGCTCTCATTTCCCGTGCCACTCAGCGTATTATCAAAATGTTTTGATGTTGGATTGGCTTCCCTGTTTAGTCATGAAATCTTCATACTTTCCTGTTACTTCTTTCTTTTTTCTTTGTTTATTCCTCACTTCAACATCACAGGTGGTGATGGTGTTCTCTATTTTGGACACTAGAAAAATGGGTTTCTTGTTCTTGCTGTGTCTCATGATTGCAAGCTAGGAAACACATAAAATACATTTTCTCTGATTCTTGCTTCAGAAAAATCTTGCCATTTCAGATTAACTATGAGAAGGATGACTAAATAATAGAAAATATCAGGCTTAATATTCCTTTAAAATTCATTTATTTAACATTCGTTTGTCCAGTAAATGCCACTTGATTACGTACAGCATGTGGGGCACTATTCCATGTGCTGCAGAGTCAGTGACATACTTGCTCCCTCCTTCCCAGATGGGAAACACACCAAAAGCAGAAATGTAATATAGATGCTTGTCAACTTACAATGGGGCCACATCCTAGTGAATCCATAGTCAGTGGCTCACGCCTGTAATGCTAGCACTCTGGGAGGCCAAGGCCAGTGGATTGCTTGAATGCAGGAGTTTGAAAACAGCCTGAACAAATAGGACCCCATCTCTACAGGTGCCTATAGTCCCAGCTACTTGGGAGGCTGAGGCGGGAGGATCACTTGAGCCCAAGAGTTTGAGGTTGCTGTGAGCTGTGACACCACAGCCCTTGACCCAGAGCAACAGAGATGATGTCTCAAATAAATAAATAAATACATAAAAATAAAATAAAAAAATAAAGTTCAAAATATCATAAGTCAGAAATGTACTTAACACTTATATAAGCCTACAATTGGGGAAAATCAGCACAGCATGGAGAAAATCTAACACAAACCATATTTTATAATAAAGTGATGACTATCTCACGTAATTTATTGAAC
>CAUYPK010095138.1:0-15000 GCA_963574355.1 Loris lydekkerianus | reverse complement strand
AGTGAAGCAGGGGAGTGGCGGCAAGTGAAGGCAAGGGAGATTGTGAGCTTGGCCTTATAGGGAAGTGGTTCTCAACTTTATCAATCTCTATGCACAACTTTTGTAATGACTATTTTTGTTTTGAAATAAAAATCATGCAAACTTTTGTAATTGCCATGTGTAGCTCTGAAATAAGATTCTTACAAACTTTAGGCTATATGTACAGATATATTTAAAAAGAAAAGATAGGTATTATATACACATGGAATATAATAGCTTAAAACATGTACCAAGGAAAGGTAGACAAAGCTATATAGTCTCCTAATGACATTTAAAGTGCCTGATTTTCTCTATTGCTTTGAGGCAAATGTCCCATTGAAACTTTAGCACTATGTAGCACTTTAAAGTACATACATAAGTAGGTAGCATAAAGGTAAACCTGTGGTAAGATATAATGGTTTCTAAAATGAGTCACTTCCTTCAACATTTCTTATGAAGTTAAATCTTAATTAACAGCAAGTTCTTGAATCAATTTGTTTTTAAAATGATCAGATAGGTGCTTGTCAACCATTTATTAATAGTGTGGTCTTTATAGAGGCACATCTTATAAATGTGCATACTCCAAAATAATAAGACATTGTTTTTTCCCCTCTGACTATAGAAAAGTCTCACATTTTCTTCATAAGTGGAGAAAAAGGGATGTTAAATTAGATAGGATGTTAAATTCAGATAGAGACTTGGAAGTGGAATTCTGTTGGGAGATTTGGAAAAGGTAAATAAAGTTTTCTAAAATGCATAAATTATTAAAGGTTGGGTAAAGTGGCCTTGTCAGGAAAAGTTAAATGAGCACAGAGCTGACTTGATCTGGGGGAAGAACAGTATGGACAGAAACCGGTGGCCTCAGAGGTCCTGTGGGCAGCTTAGCAATGGCCAATTGGATGACCTGGATTTTGGATGATTTTCTAGGCTAGGGAGGGAAATGTCCACCAGCCACCCATGATAAATATCTAGTGCCTAAACACACAGGAACATTTCTGGCCTACTTTTTGTTGCCTAATGTGCTGGGCTTAAAGTAATGTATTTCATAATACCCTTGTGCCTGGATATTTTGGTATTATTAGGCATGAGGAGGATGAAATGGTTTTCAAAGTGACTCACTTCCTTTGATTTGTAAATATTTCTTAGAAAGGTTTCCCTTATATTTATTCAAAAATTTGTAAGTGATTACTGATAAACTGTATTTCTTAAATGTTTTAATTCCATACTTGATTAACATCAGCTGGGCAGTTAGAATTGTAAAAATAATTCCACTTCATAATTTGTGAGAACATAAATCCAATAGACAAAATTTCTATCTCTATAAGGATGAGTACAATATAAAATTAATTATATTTAATATTGTCAACTAGATTAGATTGTGCATATACTTTAAAAATTAAAAGTGGTTTAATTGCTGACTTTTTCCTTAACAGGATTTTATATTTTGGTGCTGGAATAGTAGGCTTTATTCAATGAAATAAATATGTAAGAAGGTATATTAAGTACTGAGTACATTTTTCCTTTCAAGAGGATTAGATACTGCCGCTCGCTATGAAGCTCACTGTACTGTTTGATGACGTGCTGCAATCACATAGTTAAATGCCAGCTGTCCTGCCACTGAAGTCTCAGGCTGCAGATTATTCCAGAGAGGAATAGTCATTTCTGAAAGAACAATGAGAGGAGTGGGATTGAACTAGTATTCTTTCAAAATTTCTCCTTCCAAACTAATAAGATTTAGGTATTGCTGCTCCCTTGACAGGAAGGAGTGATGAGGCACAGGGCAGTCAAGAATGTCACCTCAGTGGTGCACCCTGTACATGGAAAGCAGAAGTGTGCCCTTCCCGGAGAGGAGGAAATCTCTCCACCTACAGTTTGATAATGGAGCTTAGGCTTTGCTGAAGAGTAAGGGAATTATGAGGTCATCAGCCTTGGTGGGTGGTATTCAAAGAAAGATGCCCTATAACCAATGGATTCCTATTAGCAGCGGTGCAGTGACCTCTCCTTCACAGAATTACCTACTGAAGGCAGCGATTTCATTTCACAGAGGTTGAATCCTGAAGAGCCCAGAGGATATTCCAAGCACTGAGGATTTTGCCTGCAGGCCACCATTCTAGCTTGAACAGACCTTGAATGAATCAGCTGTACCAGATGCCTATTTATTTATTTATTTTTGCTTGGTCATTAGCTTTTATATTACTGTGGAGACAAATAAAATAAAAATCATTTCAGAAGAAGCTTATTAGATGTTAGCATTTTGGTTATGAGTAGTCTATTTTTTACTAAAGATGAATTTGAATTACTGCAGAACATAAGAAATATTAACTTGTGCTGATTTATGATGCTAAAAGGTGGCTACCCTGCTTTTTTAAAAGGAAAGCGACCATATTTAGTTTGGGAGGTAAAAGCTGTAGTACATTAAAGACTGATGCAAAATCTCAGTTTTTTCCCTCAGGCCAGTTGGCTGAATTTTAGAGCCTATCTTCCCATTATACCCGGTATTCCCAGGCCTTTGCTCCATGGCTAAAGATTCTGTTCTCTTAATCTCATAGAGCTACTGTTAAGTATGTCTCACTGTTCACAAGAAGGACAAAAGAAGAGGAACAAGAAGACCTCAATGTATAATAGATAAGTGTGAGACTTGGAGTTAGCTGAGAAGGGAGAGAGACATGGACAGGTAGCCCTACGTGGTGCCAAGCATCTTCTCCTTAGTTAATTTCTATGCACTTGTGTCTTAGAGGCAGGGGTTGCTACTGTTGAGGCGTAGAGGTGTTCATTGATATGCTTGAAATCCAAGTCCAGGTCCATCCCATATAGAGTCAGTTCTCCCTCCACATGCCACCGTGCTTCTTATGGGCTGAGTCCTGCTTGATAAGCCTCTCAGCACTTCTCTAAAGCAGTAGTAACCACCCACATCAGATTACTATTGTTAAAATTAAAATGGCACCATGTATGTGAGTGAGCTTTATAAACTCTAAAATGCCAAACAGAGGAGATGATGTGTTGCGGACATATTAGTAAAAATGTAGCACGATTCTTAAACTGGTGACGGTAACATAAAACACTTACCCTTGACATGATATATTTCATGAGCACCATCTTCTTAACACATATGGAAAATGATAATTAAGAGGCAAATTATTTGAAAATTATTGCCAAAAGCAGTAAGCATATAGGAAACCAGAATCACTCAGAGGAAAACTTCTGTGGCTGCTGCAATGCTGGGAGTTGACTATCGAAATCATTATGTCCATAAGTGGTTTTCACAGGGCAGACATGTAGCTGGAGCATAGAGAAATAATAATATAATTAGAATTTAGCAATAAGAGAGAAATGTCAGTAGGTGGTGTTAATTAGAAGATTTTTTTTTCTAGGTACTGTTAGGGAGATTTTTGTGCTTACTATTCTCCCCAAAACAGAAGAGTAAGCGAGGGAAAAAAACACACATACTTTTACCTTAAAAAAGGTATCCCTTCATTCATACATAGTCATCAGACACCAGGGAATGCTTCTGGCTCCCAAGTGGTTACAATCTGCCTGGCTACCACTCACCTTGTTTCACCCTTGCCACACGTCTGTCAGTCTGCAACGGCTTCCACTCAGAATGACACGGCTATGAACAATCCCCTCCAAGGGAAAATCAATGTATACAGTTGGGAGACACCCTTCCTTTCTCCTTCGTCTTCCCCGTGGCTGGAGCCGACTTGGCACCGAGAGTCCTGCCATCCAGATGGCGCGCTCTTTCCTGCTCCCGCTCTAGCACGTTCTCTGCCAAAGCACCAAGTGCCAGTTTTCCGGTGAGAATCTGCTCGCGGAAAGATAGCTGCCTGGGTTATGTCACCTCCCTTGCAGTCGACAACTGGGGCCAGAGTGAGACAAGGGCTAAGGACAAAGAAGAGCAAGGAGGTGGGTAGAGATGGGCTTTTTATGGAAAAAGAAAATTATTGGAGCAGTGGCGTGCATGCCCTTCCTGGTGCAAACTTTGGCAAGTGATTTCAATTCTAGGGACTTCAGTGGTTGAAGCTTTCAGACTGAGGGGTTGAACGGGATGACATGTGATGTTAGAGGCTCTCCTCTCTAACACACTACAATCTCGTGACCATGTAGTGTGTGTGTACTGCTTTTGGAGGATGCCTGGGAGTGAGAGCCATTGTGTCGCAAACATTCTACATGGAAGCGATGACTGTATTACAGCCAGCCAGCAATCTGGGGGAGGAATAAATAAGTTGTGGATAAGTGTGGGAGGTAGCTTCTTTATAGCAAAACTAGGTCTGCCTGATGAGACATTTCAGTGAGATCCTAATTTCGGACTGCCATGTTCTTCATGCCGAGGAGAAGTTTTCCAGGCAAGCGCAAGTTTCTTGTGATGTAAACACTTGGTATGGTGTTCTTGATGCAGGAAGGGGTGAATTGCTGGGTTTCTACTGTAATTTAGCTGTCAGGGACATAGCGGTAAGCAAGTTGGAGCCTAATAGCAATACAGCAGGCTGTGGAATAGTAGGTCATAACAGCAGGCGACAGGCAATCTTTCCCAGCACATTATTGCTGTGTGCCTTTCAAATATTCTTGCTGGAGTGGAGGCCATTCTGAAAGGCTCTGAGAGGGCTCCGACCTCATTCTGTTTCCTACTCTGGCCATCCAAGCAGCCGTGAGAAGACCGCCTGGGAATGAGGTCAGCTTCTGGGGCTGTCCAAGGTTCCAAGATTCCAGGGAGGGTTCTGCAGCATGAGCACAGGACTCTGGGTTCTGGCTCACCCCACACTATGCTTGTGGTTATAAATGTTTCTTGGTAGATTCTGTTATCTACTATGGAGAGGAGCAGAAATCAGGAAGAGCACGTGCTTGAGATAAACAAATACTGCTGTTTTGATATTGAGCTTACTCATACCCAAATTCTGAGTCATTCCTTCATCAATATTTTTAAATAACTATTTTTAATATACAGTTTGAATATAAATAACACTGAATATTTTGTCATGATCTACCCACATTTCTTCCCATTTAGAGTTTAGTTTCAGCTTTGGGAGATATGTGTAGTGCTTGCCAGAAAAGTACTATTTTCTTCTTTTTGAATATGCTAGGACTCTGATTGTGTGTGTTAACATGGGCAGTGGTTCTTTGTTTCCCAGACTTTTCATTTGATACCCATTGGTTTTTCCTTATGGCACATATCCTGGTGGAGACTAGAATATTCAGGTCACAAGAGTCACATAAAGCTCAGAGCAGAGGAAATTAGGTGTCAGAAGTCCATGAATCTGTTCACTTTGCCATCACAAAATCCCATAGACTGTGTGGTTTAAATAACATAAATCAATTTTCTCACAGTTTTGGAGGCTAGGAGTCCACCATCAAGGTTCTGGTCAATTCAGCTACTGGTGAGGGCCCGCTCCCTGGCTTACAGAAGGTCACCTCCTCACTGTGTTCACTACATCCTCACATGGTCCTTTCTCAGTGCATGTTCATGGAAAGAGAGAGAGAGGGAGAGAAGACACTGTGGTGTCTCTCATAATGACACTAATCTTATTGCATCAGAGTCCCACCCTCATGGCTTCAATTAACCGTAATTACTTCCTTTGACCAGCCGACTCCAAATGCAATCACATTGGAAGCTAAGGCTTAAACATACAAATTTTGGTAGCATACAAGTTATTAGTTGTAACAAGAAGTGTACTTCTCAAGAGAAGTATAGGGTAGGATTGAAGGTAGTACAGTTTGGACTCAGTAACATACTAGTTTGATTTCTGCTTTTGTTGCTAACTCAGACCTTGGGTGAATTCATTCATCAATTATTTTTGAGTACCTACTGAGTCACACACCAGGAGTTGGTCATAGAGCTGTAAATGTGGCAGAAGTCGGCAATACTGTTCACATACATCCTTAGAGGGGTAGATGAACCATGGAAAGTATTCAGTAAATGCTAGTTGCTTCTAAACTTTCCTGGATGGTTTGAATCTAGTAGATACAGGTTCTGTTTTGTTTACACTGCTGTATTTCCCAAGAGTCACTCTCCTGGTGGGACTATGCTTTAGCAAACATTGTACACTTTCTACCTGCAGAGTGGATATCCTTCAGGTTTCTAAACCTGTGTGTGAGGAAGCATGTGTTTATCTGGAAGAAGGAAAGTGTGTCCAAGATAACAATGGCAATACAGCTGGATGTAAGAGACTGATATCCCCCTTTGTACCCTGCCTTGGGGGCTTAGCCATGATAGGTTGTGCTGTAGAATTGACTCCCTCGTGTTCTCTTGAAGACATTCATCATCTCTGAAATACTTCCAAGTAAAGATGAGCTCCAGGCAACTCTTCTGAAGGGATTCTGCCTGGACTAACCCAGCCTACTTTGTGGAGCCTCTTCAGTTATGGAGTGACAGAGATTTCTCTTTTCACTTCGAACAGAAAATACATATACTTATATTCACACATTTGTGTGGACTTGTTCAAGCATATGCCATGCACACACACACACACACACACACACATTATAATTCATGATGGGGGTTTGGAGGTAAAGAACATTGAGGGCACAAATACTAAAATCACTTTTGTTAACTGCCAAGGGAAAAATGTCTCAGCAGTGTCTTCTTGATGTTTAGAATCACAGATAACATCTTTTAATTCTTTATTGATTTGAAAATTTATTTATCATAATGATCTAAAGGCATCTTAAAGGTGTCCTTTAGAATCTCCAATAATACTTCAAGTACAACCACTGATTTAGAGTTTTATCAACCACTAGAAGGTTTTCCAACCCGCAAGTTAATTTTGGTAGCATCTGAATGGGGAGGAGAGGGTGGAGGACAGAGAAACGGGGGAGTAGGAGGAATTCTAGTCCTTGGTCTGCCCCAAGCCAGGAAGGACCTTGGGAAAGCACCCACTCATTCCCCTAGAGCATACTCTAGTCATCCAGTTTAATTAATCTCCCTGGGACTTGATATTCCTACTTGTGAAATGAAAGGTTAGAGTAAATGACCTCACATGCCCTTTCTAATTGATCCTTAAAAACATCCAGACTCAAATGCCACAGACGACTGGGCACAATGGCTCCCTCCTGTAATCCCAGCACTCTGTGAGGCTGAGGCGGATGGCCTGCTTGAACTCAGGAATTTGAGACCAGCCTGAGCAAGAGTGAGATGCCATCTCTGGTAAAAACAGAAAAAATAGCTAGATGTTGTGGCAAGTACCTATAGTCCCAGCTACTCAGGAGATTGAGACAGGAGGATTGCCTCAGCCCAAGAATTTGAGGTTGCTGTGAGCTACAATCATGCCATGGCACTCTGCCCAGGGTGACAAAATGAGACTCTGTCTCAAAAAATTAATAAATAAAGTAAATAAAGAAAGAAAATGCCACAGACATTGTGTTTTACATACATTATCTTCTTGGTGACCTTTGTCACTCACATTATCCTCATTTTACACACAAGGAAACCAGGCCTAGCGAAGTGAAGACATTCTCTGAGATGGTTACAGCAAGTGAGGGGTGGCCATCCACAAACTGCATTCATAATTATTATGCTGGTGTGTCCAATGAACATATATAGCTCCTGGTTTGCCCACACCTGGGCTTGGATCTGTGAATGGACGCAATAAAAAATGACAGAGTGCTCCCCATTCCTATGTGTTCAAGTCAGTTATGGGGAACATAAAACATCCAACACAGAAACAAAGAAAAATACTCAAAGCAGTTAGTTTCTCATAACTGTGCGTTACTGTCTAAACAATAATTTGACAAAGGGAAAGATAAATTTAGGCTTGACATCTTCAGGATTGGCATGGGATTGGGAAGGGTCTTCAAACATAGGTAAGATTTGAGGAAACAGAGGGCACACGGGAGAGTTCTACAGAATGTGAAGATGCCCAGAGCAGAGGCAAGATGGATGCCGTGTCTGGTCCAGGCAGAGGGGAGGCTTGCTGTGAGTGGTGGAGGTCTGTGGTAGGAAATTAATTTGGAAAGATGTAGGGCTTGGTCTGATGATAAGTGTGGGAATGGAGTGACTGGAAAATTGTTAAGTAAGGACATAATCTTAGCAATTCTGTGGTCACGCATTTGGTCAGGCAGTGGTGGGGTTTGTGTTCAGACAAGAGGACAGGTAGCAGGAAGGAGAAAGAGCTCATTGCTAACAGAGATTAAAAGACAAAAGTAGATTTAAGGATGGTTTAGTTTTTGGGTGGGCAAGGCAAAGAAATGTCACAGATGACTTGAGATTTTTTTCTCCCCTCTGGATTTCTAAGAAATGCCATATCACTCTGCATAAGACATAAGAAGGAATTTGTGGGTGAAGAGATCTGCAAAACTTTCTGGGATTTGGAACTCTCTTGGTGCCAAGGGACTTTACGACAGCGTGGATGTCCAATATTCAGTTGGGTGTGTGTGTGTGTTGCTGTAATATACACTCCCTCTGTCTTTCCTAATCTCCTGTAAAGTCTACACTGCATATACAGGATTTATAAATGCTCCTTTTTTATTTGTTTTCTTTTTGGTTTTGGTGGAAAGCAGGAAAAGAACTAACTTACTCATATGGTAGCCACTGTGCATGGTAAGAACTTGTGGAGACACTGAGTTAATTCAGCAAGAAGCTAGCTGTGGATGTAAGATCTACCCTACTCATGCTAATACACCTCCCCACCTCACCCCTGCCCTCCTTAGCATTTGCATTGGACTTTCAGTAGCATGTGCAATCCAGCCTATTCCCGAAGGGACAGGAGGAAGCCCTCAGCTGATAACATGTCACACATGGAACATCAAAAACTGGCATCAGATATATTCTGTTTTTGTGTTGTTAGTGTATGGGACTTGAGTTCAGGATCATCCTTGTATCCTTATTAAATTTACTCTTGTTAAATTCAGCCCATTATCACAAGCTTCTCAAATCTTCTTGAATCCTGATTCTGTTAAAGAATGCTCTTGCAATACTACCAAGCCAATTATTATTGCATAGCATGATTACTGTCACCTCAATATTGATAAACATGTTGAATATTAAGTTAAGGAGAAAGAACAACAATTTTGGATTATGCTCATACCATGATTTCCCTCAGGTTGGCATAATCTATTACCCATACTTTGAATGTAGCCAGTCACTAATTCACTAAATTAAACTAGCATCCAAACCTTGCTGTTCTGGATTATCTCAGAGAAGATCATGAATAACAAGACGAGCTCTCCCACACAAGTCTACACAATCTACCCCATTAATAATGCTATCAAAGGAGGAAATGGGATTATGTTGGCTTTTTGATTAGCTACTCAAAATGCTGTTTAGAAACCTACCACTAATTTACTTCCTTTAGATTTTAGAATTTACTGTTCCATCTATTTCTGGTCTTCTAGTATTACTGTTAGTACCCAGTGATCTCAATTGCCAATTATTATTATTATTTTTTGAGACAAGGTCTTGCTCTGTTGCCCAGGTTAGAGTGCAGTGGCATCATCATAGCTTGCTTCAATCTCTGACTCCTATTTGAAAGTAATCCTCCTGTTTCATCCCCCTAGGATACTTTTTTCTTTTGTAGAGATGGGGTCTTGTGATGTTGCTCAAGCTGGTCTTGAACTTCTGGCCTTAAGCAATCTTCCTGCCTTGGCCTCCCAAAGTTCTGGGCTGACATTATAGGCATTAGCCACCATGCCCAGTAAGCAAATTGTATTCATCATTAACAGGAGACAAAAATTCATTTAGAACACACAGGTGATGATGAATAGCCTTTATCTTCATTAGACTTCAGTTTCTTTCTCATATGTTTAGTTAGAGGTTTGAAGGTCAAACATCATTTTTCTATTATCATGACATCATTAGCTCAAAGTCATAACCCTCTCTTGCTCCAGGTAAAACCAAAAGTTACTTTGGTATTTTAAATCTAATCCTCCAAGTATTAGCTTACTTGGGATTTTGGCATTTCCTGCGTGGATCTTACCAACCCTATCACTCTCATGTTCAATGTTCATTTGTTCACTTGCCCATTCAACAATCCTTTTTGACTATTTGCACTGGATTACCAAGATGAGAAATGCAAGAGGCACGAATACCTTTAAACTGTATTTTCCTTTTAAAAATATCTATAGCCACATTTTTTTAAGTTTCCTTTCCCTTTTCCTTTTCATTTTATCATTTGCAATTGCACTCAAAATTGCATTTTTGAGAACAGCATAACACTTTTGAGTCATAATCTCTTCAGAAGTCTCATGCCATGAATTATGCATATCTTTTCTCTAAACATTTTGCAGACATTCATACAGTAGGGCAAATAATTCATGATGTCTTGGTTTCCTTCCTTTAGAAAAAACAAAATTCAAGGTAACATGATCACTTTCTTTTAAAGTTCACATTACTTTTACTTTATCAATCAATTATTCTTATTGTTAAAGCAAGATCCAAAGTTCTTGTTCCCTCTTCCTAGAGATTAAATTGTCATGAACAATATTCAAAGAGCTGATATATAGGTGATTTTCAGCCAAATAAAAATGTTTGGACTATACATGGATGGCTGAAGATTGTTAATAAAAAAGATACTTTTTCTGTCTGCCATTAATTCCTGCACCATGCTGGGACCACATAGCCACTAATATTATTATTTCCTCAATGCTTTCCAGTGTGCTCTGCCTTCAAGAAATGGAGATTTCTCTGTGGATATTAGTCTTATCAACATTTACCACTAGTCTGCTTGTCCTCTTAAATCTCTTTCTTTTGAGTAAGACAAATCCTCATATTATTGTGTTCTTTGGAGGGTGATCATATCCTATTTTAGAGTTTCATTGGTTTATATTCTCATTCATTTAAAAAAATTTTATTGAGTCCTACATAAGAATAAAAATAACATTAAAAGTTACTGTGATTGGGCATTAATTGTGGGCCAAGCACTTTCTAAAGCATTTTACGTGAAATAACTCCTTTGATCTTCATAGTCCAACTGAGACACACAGATATTAAGAGAATTTTCCAAGATTAAAATTTTAAGTGGAGAGGGGGTGACAGTATTCTTGGAACTGAAGATCTAGCAATGGACAAAATGGACAAGATTCCTTTTCTTAGGGAATTTACATTTCAGGGAGAAGAGTAGATGGTAAACAGATAAACAAGATGGGTTCAGAGGATACATGCTATGAGGAAGAATAAACATGAGTCTGTGCAAGAGAGTGACTGGGGGAGGAAACACTTTTTATAAGATGGTCAGGGAAGGCCCCTCTGGGTAGGTGACCCTTTAATTGTGGATTAGCCAGAGTGCGTTCAGGGGCAACAGAACACTGTACACAAAATAGCTTAAATAAGAGAGGGATTTATTATCTTACATAAAAAATGTTTTAAGGTAAAAGGGCTCTAGGAATGCAGAGCTGAGGGCATAAGGGGACGTCATTTCTTCCATGCCTCTCTCATCTTGTAAACTAGCTGACTTGTTTTTAGAGATTGTCCTCACACACCTTAAGCAAAGTCCTTAGACAAAAAGAAATATTTTCTTCCCACAATGCGTGCATGCTCTCTCCCTCTCTCTCTCATTTATCTTTTTTTAATCAGCAAGGAAATCTTTGTTCCTAGCAGATATCATATTAAACATTATTGGCCATAATTGTATCGCCTATATGGGAACTGACATTACCACAACTGGCCTAAAGTCTAAGACTAATTAAGAGTTAGTCACTGGAACTAGGTCTGGGTCGCCTTTCTTAAGTACAGGAATAAATAGAGAAGGTTAAACAACCAAAAAAATTAGATACAGACATGGGGATGGATTTGGATAGACAACTGCCAATGTCTGAAAAAAATACAGTCCTGAGGAATGAGAGGGCATCAACCACACAAAGTTGAGGGGAAGAGTCCAGACAAGTATGTGGCAGGTGCAAGTCCTAGAGAGTTGGGGCCAGCTTGATATGTGGGAACAGAAAGATGGATGTGTGGACCTTTGTCACCTGGGATCACGGGAGACAGAGGAATGGGAAGAAGTGAATGGTGTGATTCTGGGCTTAGGTGGTGTGGTACCCAAGTCCAAATAACATACCTGCTTTATTATTTGACTTTACATAAATTATCTATCCTGGGTCTCAGTTTCTTCATCTTTAAAATGTGTATGAAAGATGAAAAACAAGATACAAATAGGGTCTTAAACAGGTCCAGCAATTAAAACAGGGTCTGGAATATAGTAGATGCTCAGTAAATGCTTGCTGTCATTACTATATCACTGGTCAGAATTCAGATTCCATAGGGTCCTGTAGGCCAAAGGAAAGTATTGTATTTTATTAAATTATTTTTAATACTTTTACATTAGATTATGAATCCATTGAAATGTTTGAGGCAAACAGTGATCTAACATAATTTAGATTTTTAAAGAATGGTTATTTTCCACCACATATGGAGTATGGTGGAGGGGAAGAGAAGACGCATAATAGGATTTGCAGTAAAGTAGGTTAGAGGTTTAACTAGGGTGTAAGCACTGGGGAGGGAGGTAGCACAATAGAAGTTAACACAGCTTGTACTTGTGTATAAGGCTAAGGGAAATGAGAGATTCTGAATATTTGACTTGAGGATTGGGAAAATTGTGATACCCTTCATAGAGATAGTGAAGGGGCCTGTGGGATTCACAAAATTGCCAAAGGTGGGGGAGGGGAGCCTTTGGAACAAAAATGTTAAAAACTCTGCCTTAAATGGTTTTCATCCACAAATTTGTTTTCTCTTTCTTTCTTCCTTCCTTCCTTCCTTCCTTTCTTTCTTACTTTCTTTCTTTCTTTCTTTCTTTCTTTCTTTCTTTCTTTCTTTCTTTCTTTCTTTCTTTCTTTCTTTCCTTCCTTCCTTCCTTCCTTCCTTCCTTCCTTCCTTCCTTCCTCTCTCTCTCTCTTTCTTTTTCAGTTCTTAAGAAAGGTGTTTTTGTATTCTTTCTATCTTCTTGGTAACTCACTTTCTCCCAATGTACACTTTTGACCTGATTATAGATAAAATAATTTGTGGAGATGGTCTTTGTCAAACTGGTTTACTGAAGAGCAGAAGGGAGAAGAAATTAATTTAGTATTAGCTTGTTGAGTACTAAAGCTTTCAAAGCCCAGCTGTTCAAGTTCAATAAGTGCCTCTGATGAAAAGTGATTTGTAGTTATCTTCATTCTTATTCCCCCCTAACCTTTCCTTCTACTTGTTAAAGCCTAATTTTTCCTGTAGGTCAAAATAACTTTAACTTCTTTTGTTCTCATAGTTTAGTGAAAAGCAGACAGAATAGCCATCTGTTCAGCCCCACTGCCTTCCCTTGGCATGGTCCAAATGGTCTTCCGTGATGGGTAGATACCTGCCCCTCTCTTACTTGTCCCGGAAAATGTCTTGCGAAGATAGAATCTATTTGGCATCCATTTTTGCCCATCACATGTGTTTCTTTTCATATGTTTTACTAAATATCAATAGCATTTTAAAAAGGGAGTTCATAAATTTTTACAAATGATTCAAACATGTTGTATTTTTATGGCAACAACAAAAACAAAACCTTATGTACCCATATACTCGAGTATAAGCCGAGTTTTTCCGGCACAAAATTTGTGCCGAAAAACCTGAACTCAGCACAAATTTTGTGCCGAAAAAACTCGGCTTATACTCGAGTATATAGGTAGTTTTTTATTGGCAAGGGCCATTCTTGTGTGTGTTTGGTCCAGTAAGTACTGTAACTCAGAGGATATATATGGATGGCTGTTTGCTATACCTAAAGATGGTATCACTGACGTGCCACTGCTATTCAGGCACTTACATTGTTTTTCTAGAAATCATGAGAAAGTGAGCTGAACCATTTCTTCCCGCTTTTCTTTCTTATGGTAAAAAACACTACATGAGCTAGGATATTTTGGTGTAAAGTTATGAAAACCCAACTTGAACTAGTTTTGGCAGAAAATCTACGCTTAACAATCAAAAGAAGAGTTAAAGACTTGTTTTTTTTTTTTTTTTAGAGACAGAGTCTCATTTTGTCACCCTCGGTAGAGTGCCATGGTGTCACAGCTCATAGCAACCTCCATCTTCTGGGCCTAGGTGATTCTCCTGCCTCAGCCTCCCGAGTAGCTGGGACCACAGGAACCCACCACAACGCCCGGTCGTTTTTTGTTGCAGTTTGGCCAGGGCTGGGCTTGAACCCACCACCCTTGGTATATGGGGCCAGTGCCCTACTCACTGAGCCACAGGTGCTGCAAAAGTTAAAGACATTTTTACAGGGCTTTTTTACGGAGTAGTTTCGTGAGTCCTGGGAACACGGACAGATGTTTGAGCCCTGCCTGAGTCGCTTTTGCATCATCTCCATATCTTATTTTTTTCCCTCTTTTCAGTAGAACACCTTTGTCTACTGGCAGCTTTGAGGCTGTGTCTTTCCAGCTCTAATATCAGAAAGGGAAGGCTTCTACATCTCAGCTCTAAATGGAAAAGTTCTAAAAAAAAATCCCAAAACCCCAAGCCAAAAACTATAACCTCACCACCCCCATTGGTGAAATTAGGGGATGAGCCCAACTGTCACCAAAGCATTGCAATGAAGGAGTGGTGGTTGCATGGTAAATTATCAACCACCAGACCCTGGCTATAAAGCGGGCAAAGGAGCAGTCCCCCCCCCCCCCAGAAAATGGTCTGGGCTGTTCCTGGAAGAGATGCTACTAGCCAAAACCAAAACAATCAAAGAAGAAAAATGGCAAATGTTCACTAAAAGACAGTGTTTGCAGATGGCGAGAGGGAAATGGGGTTAATTCAGCACGTAGGGAACAGACACAGGTTCAGGAGTGGCACATACCTCTCCTTAGTTTTCAGTCTCGGATGGTTAAGTTCATTGGGTGATTTTCTTAATAAACTTAGATATCTAATTCAAGATCAGCACATCCAGCAATCAAGTCTTATTGAGTTCTTTCGCTTCCTTGATGTCTTTGTTTTAATTTAAAGAAGTTTTTTTTTTTTTTTTTTTTTTTTTTTTTTTAATTGTTCTTAAGGGACATACCTTACCAAAAAAAAAAAAATTATTTAAATTAAAAAAAAATCTTTAATGTTAAAAATTATTT
>CAUYPK010095137.1:0-18772 GCA_963574355.1 Loris lydekkerianus | reverse complement strand
TCCTTATCCTTAATTATTTTGGTTGGTTTAAAGCCTATTGCATCTGCGAACAGGATTGCAATGCCTGCTTTTTTCTGCTTTCCATTTGCCTGGAATATAGATGACCATCCCTTCACCTTGAGTCTATATTTGTCTTTTAATTTAAGATGTGATTCTTGTATGCAGCAGATATCTGGGTTGAGTTTTTGTATCCAGTCAGCCAATTTGTGCCTCTTTAGATGGCAGTTTCAACCATTCACATTAATTGAGAATATCGATAAGCTTTTCGAGAGTCCAGTGGACATTTTTAATCCTTTTGCGACTGTGGAATTGGAATTTGATCAAAATGTTCTGGGTGGGTTTACTTTTGTGGTAGAGGATTATGCTGGTCTTTATGAAGGATAGGTCTGAGAATATCCTGGAGAGCTGGCTTAGTTATGGCAAATTTTTTCAACATGTGAATGTCATTGAAGTATTTAATTTCTCCATCATAAATGAAACTCAGTTTAGCTGGGTATAGGATACTGGATTGAAAGTTATTTTGTTTTAGGAGATTAAAAGTCAATGACCATCCTTTTCCAGCTTGAAAGGTTACAGCAGAGAGATATGCAGTTACTCTAATATTCTTGCCCTTGTAGGTAATGGTTTTCTTTCATCTGGCAGCTTTCAGAATTTTCTCCTTCACATTAACTTTAGTGAAATTGTTTATGATGTGTCTGGGGGATGTCTTATTCGGGTTGAGTCATGCTGGAATTCTGAAACTGTCTTCTGAATTTCAGAATCTCTTGGCATGTCTGGAAAGTTCTCCTTCATAATCTCATGGAGAAGAGACTCTGTGCCTTGTGAAGCCACTTCGTCGCTTTCGGGGATTCCTATAAGACGAATATTGGTTTTCTTCGAATTATTCCAGAGCTCTCTGAGAGAGTGATCTGTTTTTGCACTCCATTTCTCTACCTTTATGAGAGTTTGAGAGCATTCAAAACCTTTGTCTTCAATGTCAGAAATCCTTTCTTCTGCTTGGTCCATTCTGTTACTGAGGGATTCTACTGTGTTTCTCAGGTGTTTGAGGGCTGCAACTTTTTGTCTCAATGTGTTAAAATCTTTGGTCATTTTGTCTTTGAATTTGTTGAATTCTTGAGATATATTTTGGGTTACTGCTTGGAGTTCTAATTCGATCTTATTTGCTATTCAGATTCTGAATTCGATTTCTGACATCTCAGCTATTTGTTTGTGCATGGGATCTTGTGCTGTGTCTGCCCCATTGATCCTTAGGGGCATTGATCTATTCTGATTATTCATATTGCCAGAGTTTTTCTGTTGATTTCACCTCATGATTGTTTTTCACTGTTGCCTCTGGTTGTCCTCTGAGTTGGGGAGGTGTCTCTCCAAATTAGACCCCAGCGGGATCACTCTATTGTTCCTCGATCTTTGTAGTGAGTGACCCTGTGTAGTTCCTCTGGGGCTCTTCCAGCTAGGGAGTTCTGGTTGTGGGAGCAACCTCAGCATGTGACACACCCTGATTCAGCATACAGGGTGGGAGGTGGTGCACATGGTTCTGGGAGTGCCTGGAGCCCAGTGATTTTGGTGAAGAGAGCCCAAGGTTCCAGCAGTCTCTGGCCAGGAAAAGGGCTCTGCACAGAGGCAGGGAGGGCTCCAGAGGGCATGCGGCTACCAGTATCCCTGGCCAGAAGAGTGGCCCAGGGTGGAGGCTGGGAGGACACAGGAGGGAGGATGCCCTGCAGTTTCTGGTCAGGGCATGTGGAGGCCTGGTGGATGCGGGTCGCAGGTCAGGGGTCATGGCGCAGCTCTTATGGAGGTCCGGGAGGCACCAAGCCCAGGAGTTTGAGGTTGCTGTGAGCTGTGACACCATGGCACTCTACCCAGGGCAACAGTCCGAGGCTCCTGTGTGTCAAAACCATCTCACTCTTCTTCTAAGGTTAAGGCAGTAAGGCAGCTCAGTCCCTGCCTTTAGGCTGCTTAGTCACTAGGTTACTAGGTCCCACCCGATTCTTGCTCTGGGACCCTGAGGGTGGAACTTGCCAGGGCCGTTCTCTCACAATGGCTTCCTGTGGCCTAGCTGAGTGCCTCAGTCTGGGGCCCCAGAAAATGCCCAAAGTTCTCAGCACTCCTGCTCAAGCTCTCCCCAAGGCAGTTCAACTGAGTGCCAAGTCCAAAAACACCGAAACAGTTCACAGGTAAGGCCTTTCTGGTTTGCAGTCTCACTGCTGCTTGTACTTACGGTTGCCAGCGGGATTAGGTCGATCTAACACATGCAACCACTTGCCAGTTTCCCACTGTTTTTGCCCTCCTCTTGGGGTCCAGAAGTCCCTGCTGACTCCCTGTATCCTCAAAGGGATGATTATAGGCAGATCCCACCAGCTAGAGATGCCTGGAGTCTTACCTCCCCAGACTCACTTTGCCCAGTTGCAGGGAAACTGTTTCTCAGCCGCCATCTTTAATCAAATCCCAAACTTCTAAAAGAAAAATGAGAGAGAAGGTGAGAAAGAGAGAAAACATGAATAAAGTAGAACATTATTTAATTTACTATGACTTTGCAAGCAATTTCATATCAGGAAGTAAATACTTTTTCATCTTATGTAGTGCTATTTTTTATATGAATAACATCTTTGAACAGAAAGTCTGTTTAAAATTATTTTGCTATTTATAACCCTGTAATAAACTTTCTTTTCTAGGGCTTGTACCTGGTGGCTGTTTAAAAAATCTAGGGGCATTTTTCTCTTAAATATATGTCAGTGACATTAATGATTAAGTTCAATTAAGTTCAATTGTACATTTCAAAATAGCTACAAGAGAATAGTTCAAAAGTGCCTAGCATAAACAAAAGATATTTAAGGCAATGTATATCCCAATTACTTTAATTATGTCTTTACATATTACATGAATGTATCAAATTGTCACATGTATCCTGAAAATATGTACATCTAATGTAGGAATTAAATCAATTAAGTTCATGTTGGAAGGTGGCATAAAGGGACACTGACTTCCTTACCCTAACTAGGTGATCTATTGCCCTCTAATGGTGAGAAATTCTAAGTAGTGATACAAAGCAAGGGCGGGAGGAATTTGACCTTATCTACTCATGAGTTGAACAGCTGCTGCTGGCCATGCCCAGCTCTAGGGTTACAGCAGCAAAGATGAGCCAGTATCCTATTTGAAGGAGCATACATTCCAGTGGGGGTGAAGAGAGACATAAAATTAAAGTTTAAATAAGAAAAATCTTAGTTATACATGTTCTGTAGAGAATTAAAATAGAGTGATGTGGTAGGGAGAATTTGGGTGGATACTTTAGATTTGGCCATCTGCAATGTCCTCCCTCTGAAGGTGATATTTATTCTTAGATATGTATGCTAAAATAGCCATGAAGATCAGAAGAAAGAAATCTCAGGCCAAGGAAACAGCTAGAGCAAGAATATTAACACAGAAATGAACTTGGGGTGTTCAAGGAGCAGAAAGGTGAACAGAGCAGATCGAGCTTGGTAGAAGGCAGGCCATCACAAGATGGGGATGGACAGGGTGGCCAGCTCATACAGAGCCTTGGAAGCTGAAGAGAAGTAAAGTTGAGGTATAGCAAGCAAGGAAATAGCAGAATTTAGTTTTCATTCTTTAAAAGGTCATTCTGATTACTAAGTGGAGAGCAAATTATAGGGGGCAAGGGCAGAAGCTGAGTCACCATTGATAGGTAGGGGTCCCCCAAAGTGATCCTCTAACAGAAAGGACAGTGGCTTGGTCCCCACAGCATTGATGTAAATGGAGAGAGCTGACATATTTGGGTATGCTTTAAGATGGAATCAACAGGATTTGTTGAATGGCTTGGATGTAGGTGATGAGAGGAAGAGAGGACTCAAAAATGACATCTCAATTTATTTTTATGATTGCCCTGTTTTATTTATTTTTTGCCAATATATATTCTTATTCTTTTAAAAAATTTTCATATTATTATAGTTTTGGTTACATAGTTTGCTTTTGTATGTTAAAGTCAGAGTTATAGGTGTGTCCTTCACCCAGAAAATGTGTTATATACACAAGCAATGTATCTATTGGCTGGGAATTTACTCATCCCTTTAACCTCCTCCCCCTACTTCAATTTCATTGAGTTTTGCTTCCATATGAGCATATAGGTGTTGGTCAACCAATTTAATTTAGTATTGAGTACATTTGGTGTTTATTTTTCCCTTCTTGCAATACTTCATTTAAGAGAATGGTCTTCAGTTTCATCCATGTTACAAAAGATACTAGATCTTCACCTTTTTTCCAACTGAATAATATTTCATGGTATGCATACAGCACAACTTTTAAATCCATTTATGTATTGAAAGGGACTTCAATACATGGATTCTTTCCACATCTTTGCAATTATAAATTGTGCTGCTATAAATATTTGGGTGAAGGGTCTTTATGATAAAATGATTTGTTTTTCCTTCAGGTAAATACCTAAGAGTTGGATTGCAGGATCAAATGTTAGGCATATGTTCTTATATCATTTCTAATTGAGGTTACTAGATTTTACTTTTCTCTTTCTAGTTAATCTGGCCAAAGGTTTTTTTCTTTTTTTTTTTTTTTTTCCAGACAGAGTCTCACTGTTGCCCTTGGTAGAGTGCCATGGCATCACAACTCACAGCAAACTCAGATTCTTGGGCTTCAGTGATTCTCTTGCCAGCCTCCCAAGTAGCTGGGACTACAGGCACCTGCCACAACACCTGGCTATTTTTTTGTTGTAGTTGTCATTGTTGTTTAGCAGGCCCAGGCTATGTTCGGACCCACCAGCCCTGGTGTATGTGGTTGGCACCCTAACCCACTAAGCAATGGGTGCTGAGCCAATCTGGCCAAAGGTTTATAAATTCTGTATATTTTCTCAAAAAATCAACTTTGTTTCATTAATTTTCTGAACGATTCTTTTGTTTTCAATTTCATTCATCTCTGATTAAATTTTTGTTATTTCTTTTCTTCTGCTGGGTTTGGGATTAGATTGTTCTTTTTCCATTTCTGTAAGATGGTCCATGAGTATGTTGATGTACTCTCTTTCTATTTTTTGAATGTAGGCGTCTAATGCAATAAATTACCCTCTTAAGACTACTTTTTTTGTAACCCACAGGTTTTGGTAACTTGTGTCTTCATTGTTATGTTTGAGGAATTTAATGATTTCCTTTTTTATCTCTTCCTGAACCCAACTACCATTCAGCATAAGGATGTTTAATTTCCAAATCTTTGTGTGGGGATGAACATTTTCGTTGGAGTTGAATTCCACCTTTAATGCCTTGTGGTATGAGACGATACAAGGTATAATTTCTATTCTTTTAATTTTGCTGAGGTTTGATTTGAATTTTCTACCATGAGTTGACAAGAAAAAAAATGTATATTCCTTAGGTTTGGGATGGTGTGTTCTGTATGTGTCTATTAATCCCATTTGTTCTAGGGTCACCTTTAAGTCCTTTGCATCTTCATTTAGAGGATCTGTCCAGTTCTGATAGAGGGTTGTTGAAGTCCCTGACATTCTTTGATTTGTCCAATGATATCTGAATCATTAATCTTTCCATCATTCCAAGCTTGCTATTGACATTTGTCCACATATTGCCTTGCTGATTAGCAGTGGGGGTGGGGTCTCCAGACCCATTATAGGTTAAGGGACTGGAATGACATGACTGTGCTGGGCTAATTAGTAGAGTGCATGTCGTGTGAGACAGCTGAGAGTTTGAGGTATGTAACACGAAGATCCACTTGTGAAATATGACCTTTATCTCTCCAGGTCTGGCCCACTAATTTAAAATGGAGGGAAAGGCTGGGTGGCTCATTCCTATAATCCTAGCACTCTGGGAGGCCAAGATGGGTGGATTGCCTAAGCTCACAAGTTTGAGACCAACCTGAGCAAGTGCAAGACTCCGTCTCTATAAAAAAGGCAGGCATTGTGGCAGGTGCCTATAGTCCCAGCTACTCGGGAGACTGAGACAAGAGAATCGCTTTAGCCCAAGAGTTTGAGGTTGCTGTGCACTGTGATGCTGCAGCTCTCTACTGAGGGGGACAAAGTGAGACACTGTTTCAAAAATGTAAAATAAAATGAAATGAAATAAAATAATGTTTTTCTCAAAGTGGTGTGAAACTGAACGTGTATTGCTGTGGTGAAAAAAAAAATAGAGTCAATAGAGGGAGCTAAAGCAGCACAAATGGGACATAGGGACTCATTGGAGAGAAATTCTCAAGTAAGTGGAGAAGGCCTAAAGGTAAGCTTTTTCAGGGAATTTAGGGAATACAGAGGAAGACAAGCAGAAAGTTCAATAAAAATATTGGTAACAAAAATTCTGTTGATGAGTGTTGATCACTCCAACATGTCAATATTTAATTAGAATTAACATCATCCAGGTGTTCAGGGTGAAAAATCTGTGGTACAAAATCTGCAACCTGTCTTAATAGGCTAAGTTGAAGGGGAATCTTTGTATTTATCAAATCTCTGAATCTATGAAAGGTGAGAGATGTGATAAATTTAAAAATAGCACAGTCTCCCAGGAAACAATAGGAAGTAGGATTCTAGTTAAAGGGACTGTGAATGCACAGGTGTTAATAGACATTAACATTCTGTACATAGCTCTATTTGACTATGAAAAAGTTAAATGGGAATTACCATGAAAATATTAGATGGGACCTACTGATTTATCTATGACTGAGTTCCACAATGGTAGTAAAGGAAGTTCAGCAAGCAGGAGGAGAAAGGGACATGGTGGTTGATAGAATCAGATTACTGACCTGCCCAGGAAGAATCGAGTATATGTCCCTCCTAGGAAGTGGACCAATCCCAGCCTTTCTAACCCTTTAAAAATCCCCATCCACCATAGCCCACGTGTGGATTCTTCCTGGTCAGGGTCACCCCACCTGCATCCAGGTGGAATAACTTCCTGCACAAAACTGGGACTTCACCTTTCTTTCATCTTGCTCCTTGGGATAATCTTTTATCTTTGGGTCCAGGATCTTTCATATGATGCCATGACTCGGATGGAGTAAAGCCTCCTTGAGAGGCAGAAAATACCCAGTGGGACCCAGTAAAATGGACCCTATTTCCACATGACAAAGAGAATTGGATGCCCCTCCAGACCCTGCCTAAAATTTATCCTTTTAATAGTGAGGTGAGCTTTTGTCTAAAACTTCTTTTCTGAACTCCTTTTCCCTTTCTACTCTAAGTCCTCTTCTCATCTTTCTGTGCCTTTTTTACTGAGTCTCACCAATCTGGTGCCCTAATGTGCCCTAATGTGGGCCTAGACCCTTCCAGCTGGTGGTCACACACAAAGGCCAGGTCTCACCTGTCTGGTGGCCCTACTGTGAGCCTAGATCCCTCTGGCTGGTTAAGGTCACATGCCAAGCCTTCTTTTGACCAAGGTCATATGCAGAGAGTCTGCGTAATATCCTAACCCCAGCCTCAAGGAGCCAGGCTCATTGGTCCATTGCCCTATGGTGGGTATGGACCATTTTTGGTGATTCTGCAAGCCATGGCTTGCTGGGCCAGTATCCTCCCATGGGAGGTCTGGATCAATTTTTTTTTTTTCTGACAGCCACATGCAGAGGCTAGGTCCTCTCTGGCTACATTTCATTCCTCCTTTTTCCCCTTGAAAATTCTCTTTACATCTTCACTTTAATCTCATTTGTTTTTTACCTCCAATTTTCAATATGTGCACCATTCAGACGCAGATTACCCCTTCTTCACCTTCAAGCTGTCTTTTTACTCACCTCAAGTCTCTACGTCTCTATCCTCACCTTAAACCTAAATGCCTCATTTTTTTTTTTCTGTAATACAGCTTGGCCTATGTACAAACTGGACAATGGCTTGTCTTGGTTCGAAAATGGCACATTTGATGCTTCAATCCTCATTGATCTCAATAATTGCTGTCATAAATTAGGCAAATGGTCAGCAATTCCCTACGTCCAGACTTTTCTCCTCCACTGAAACGTTCCTTCTCTGTGTTCATCTTGTGAACCCTACCAGACTCTCCTGGTGCAAACACTGTTTTCTCCTAACCTATCTGAATTTCCATTGTTTAATTTTAACCTGGTGGACACCCCCCTTCCTGCCCTTCTGCAGCCCCTCCTGCTCCTCTCCAACCCCTCACCTACAATCCCTCCATTTTCTCAATCAGAACACCTGGTAAATTCCTCTATGTGGGATATCTCTTTTCCATCTATAGCCTCCCCTCTTTCACTCATTCTCATTGCCTCCAACCCCACATCCATATCCTTATCTTAAACGATACCCCAACCCCCCCTCCACTGCCCCTCACTGGCCCTCTACCACACATGGTAGAGCTGGCTCCTAGGAGGGAAGAGTCTAGCATGACAGCAAGCAACCAGTGATGTTATGTTGCATACCTCCAGAGGGTGCCATTTCATTCTAGTCTTTGGGAATGACACCCCTGGAGGATGCAAAGGTACAGTTCTAGGGTAGCAAGGCAGGAGTCCACAGGGAGTTTGTACAGATGCAGAGAAGGTGCAGCTCTGGCACAGCATGGCAAATGGAACCCGCAGCCATAACCAGAAAGCATCTCTGCAGAAAAGAACACTAAATGTGGGGAGGGGTTGCCATTTGGAGACCTACAGATCTCACCAAAAGTAAAAGGACAGAGCGGTCAATAGGCAGCAGGTCCCCATCTACTGCCCCATCCCCACCCCAGGACGGCGTGGCTGGGAACTGGAAGGTCACACTCCTTTTCTGTGTCTTTGGGGATAGAAATCCTAACATTGTAGAAGATGATGACCAAGGTTGGAATTAATGCTGCTGACAGAAGAGAATAGAGGGCTAGCAACTGTGGTGTGTAAGGTTGATATTATTCACAACTACTCCTCAGGACAGAGGAGACATTTTACAGCCACCATACAGCCAGTAACAAGTAGAACGAACAGGAATGCAATAGAGCAGATCATCACCAACCCCAGGCAGCAAGTGCTTCTGTAACAACGATAATTATTATTATTAGCACATTCTTTTATTTTGTTTTGGGCTGTCACACATGATGTACCAAGCCCACATGAGTGCCGGTGGGCAGACTCCAGCCCTGCATCATAAGCATTTTGGTGATTCATGTTCTTGGCCCAGAGAAAATAACACCCTCTTTCAAATTCAGATTTTTTTGGCATAAAATTTTGGAAGCTACTACTAAAATTCTCCACAATGACCATTTGTCTATTCTCAGGCTAGTCATAGGATTTAATTAATCAATCTTCTTTCTCATGAATTCACTAATTATTTTAAACTATATTTTATCTGATTATAAAAGTAATATGTATTGAGATGAAAAAAATTGGAAACAGAAAATTTAAAGTAAACACCTCACAATCTTCCACTCAAGGACAAACACTATCAGCTACAAACAGTTCCTGACTTAGGAGGGTTCAATTTATGATTTCTCCACATTATAACAGTGGGAAAGTACTCCATATTCAGGAGAAACTACACTTCAGTATAATATTCAATGAATTTCATGAGCTTTTCAAAACTTTATTATAAAGGAGGGTTTTTCTTTAGATTTTCCCAACTGTAAGCTAATGTCTATGTTCTGAGCACATTTAAAGTAGGCTCAGTTCAGGCATGATGCTGGGTGGGTTACGGGCACCTAATGTCAATTTCTGACATTTTCAACTTATCAGTGGGTTTATCAGGATGTACCCCATCATAAGTTGAGGAGAATCTGTATTTTTTATATTCATTGTAAAAACTGAAATAACTTTTGGAGGGGCTTGTTTTTTTTCTTTTGTTCTTTCCTCAGATCTAACCTTCTCTCCATGGGGATGCACTCCTAAACTCGTCATTAGACTCAGGCTGTGACCCACTAGGGTATAGGAAGACCTCTTCCCAAGCTCTTGGGAATGTGAAGACTCATAGGAGTGTGCTGCCTTCATTTTTAAATGGGAAGACTGAGGTCCAGGCACCTGCCCAAAGCCACTGATTCTGTCTCTGGTCACAGCGTACAACTGTCTAAAAATTTACTGTGCTCCTTTCACATGTGAAGCCCAGAAACTACAAAGTATGTCAGATGGTAGGATGTCAGAGAGGCCGCCAACACATAGTGCCAAGAAGAAATATCTAAATTAGATGAGAATGGGTAACACTTCTATATCAAGAAGAATACTGTCTTTCCCTATAAGAGTAAGTGGTATGTAAGTATGGTTTAATATGTGTCTATTGATAGTAATAATGTCCAGTTGATTTGACACATAGATAAGTTTTTGAGAAAAGGAAACATTTTCGTGACTGCAAATGGCCTTTGAGTTGTCCTGTGTAATTTACATATCCAATAGAGATTAACTATGTGACAGTGATGGTATTTTAAAATGAGACCTTAAATGGACTTTAAAATGAGACAATATACAAAAGTAATAAACATATTGGAATGGAGGCCAATGTTTCCAAAATCCAAACAAATGCCATGTAAATATTCTATTATCTATGTTTGATTTAGATTGTAGGTCATGTACTGAGAATTTATGTGAGTTGGTGTCAGAAGGTATCCCACACCCACTGTATATTATCTTTCCCTAATCTACCACGTGTGGATGAGTTGACATTTGGGCTGCTAGTTTTTAATCAGAAGTGTGATGTGGTTCTATGGCCGAATAAGAAGATCCCTTGCCAACTTTCATCTGAGGCACAGGGTGGGAGACTGGAGGGTTTGCTGATATAATCTACAGCCCCCAAAGAGCCTCAGCCTCATTTGCCCTCTCATCAGGGTGGGTTCTGCCTCTCATGACTCAAACTATCAATGTAGACCAGCAGCATTGACGTAAGCACCATCTAAGGAGCTTGGTAGAAAAGCAGAGTCTGAGGCCCACTCCAGACTCCCTGAGTTGGCATCTGCATTTTAACGCAGTGATTCATGTTTGAGGAGCACAGGGTGAATTGATGATTAAGAATTATAGTGCATCTGTTTGTCTTACTCTGTTGCTACACACACATTCTCTCTCTGTTCAGGTTGAAAAATTAACCTTTCAATCCAATTTTTCTGCCATCGGCACACTCCCCCGCTCTTATTTATTTTGGGTAGGAAAGAGGTCGGTAGATTACTTGTAATTATCCTATAATTTTAAAAGAGAAAAACATAAATATGAACTCACCTGATGAAGTTATTATCTATTTTAGATTACACAAAATGATTAAAGTGTTTTTGTTCATTTTTCTTTTGTTTTGTTTCTTGAGTGGGATACTTCTTGAAGTATTCTCCAGGATGAAGTCCAGGCTTCCTCTTGCATGTCTCACCTTAGAAAATAGTTTCTCTCTTGGCTTGGCGCCCATACAACAGGAGTTATGGCGTCAGCCACATACACCCAGGCTGGCGGGTTTGAATCTGGCCTGGGCAAGCTAAACAACAATGATAATTGCAACAAAAAAATAGCTGGGTGTTGCGGTGGGTGCCTGTAGTTCCAGCTATTTGGGAGGCTGAGGCAAGAGAATTGCTTAAGCCCAAGAGTTTGAGGTTGCAGTGAGCTGTGATGCCAGGGCACTCTACTGAGGGTGACATAGTAGGACTTTGTCTCCATAATAAAAAAAAAGAAATGGTTTCTCTCCTTCCACCTTTTTCATTTCTTCTGCTGCAAACCATGCAATCCTTTGTTGATTTTTTTCCATTTTGCATTATAAGATGCATCTTCCCATTTAGCCTGTCTCCAGTGTCAGAAGATGAAAGTCTTCCCCTCTTTCTTGAATTACTGTTCCTCACACTGCTCACATGCTAAGTAATGAAATTTCTCCTGTAAGGAAGGCGTGTCTGCACTTTTCTCCACTCTCCTCCTTATCTAATGAGTGATGGTGTAGCTGTTCACAGCTGTGATTTCCATCAGCCAGAAGAACATTTTTTTCTGCCGAAAGACCTCCTTGTGAATTCATAATATCCATGGTACTTACTGATGAGCTCTGTCCACTCTTCCCATAAATTGTGTGTATTCTAAAATAACTGTCAGTTTTTCAAGTCAAACAGGCTGTTTCTTCCTATAACCAGTGGTCTACTGTTTTTGAGGGCCAAAAAAATGTACTCAGCATTGTTACTATCCTCTTGCCCTTGAATGAGAAGCACATCATTTTCATATCACACTGATAGTGCATAATTCATATTCCTGAAGTTTCTTCTTTTTCAGATAACTTGGAAAATCCTTCCTAGAAGCCCTACTGTTCCTGTTACATATATTTTTATTTTATGCAATTCCCAAGCAAGTCGAGGGCTTGTGGAGAACCTAGCAGTATAGATGTGATAACCTGAACCACTTGTAAAACTTGCACCAAATGAACCACTATTTAAGACTTAAATGGCAAATCAGGATGAAGAAGACCTTCTGTTGTTGTTATGCCATAATAGGGAATGTGAGAAAACACATAACCATTTTCTGAATCACACAGGCAAAAAATTCATAAGCCCTACTTTGTGAACAAATGCAACCAAAAAACTGTGTTAAGGGTCTTCTGACAGAAAGGAATAGGAAATCATTATGTCAGAAAAGGTCCAACTTAAGATCAGAAAGGTAAAGATACTGGTCAAAATCACAGATTCATGAGATTTAACTGCTGAATGCAATGTGAAAACCATCTAGTCAAAACTCTTCAGATGGTTTAGGGCCTGCCACTGTTCATCTCCCCCTTTTCCTTCTAGTAATAGAGTTCCATAAGATTTAGCAGACCAAACCGTGCAACACGATGTGTATTTCCAGGGTCCTGTGCAGCTACAGATGGCTGTGTTAAATCTGAATTAATGATAGGTGAGCAGAAGAGATGCATCCAACTTCCAGTCTGTTCCTTAGCAAAACAGCAGTTTGTTCACAAGTTTCTGTTTCTTGTAGTGTGGGAAGCAGTAAGAACCACAGCAGACACGTTGGGTGAAGAGAAGGAAGTCCCATACTGAGAATGGTGGGGATGACCAGCCATCGTGGGCCAATCATGCCTTGGTATAGCACAGCAGCCCAACTGCCCCAGAATACCAGCTCAGCTTGGAACACAGGAGAGAAGTTAAGCTCTATTTTGTCTCATCCATTGAAACTACTGTGATTTTGGCCTTTTTTAATTAAAATACATGCCCTGTGGTAAAAAATGTCACTCACAGATGTAAGAATAAACTTGCAGAAAATGTTTAAAGGTTTTAAGAAATACATACTCAATTTTATAGTAAAAGCATTTTTTAACAATTTGAGCCAGATGTGATAGAATGCTTTGGTTTTCCCAACTTCACTTCTTGTTTTGTGACTTTATCTTAGCTACCGTCAAAAGAGCCATTCATGCTCAGTCATCCGTCACACAGCCTCTACTTGGATGAATGAATGAAAAAAAGGGTAAAGTGAAATCTCCGTTTTTACAGAACTATCAAATTATTACATATATGTTTTTGGCCCTTGCTTATTTTAAAGAATATACTCTGAATGTGCATTTTTAAGCTGACCCACTTGACGAATCTGCCATTGTGAACCAAAGTGGTAACCCAACAAAGGTTTTCCAACAGGCACATCTGTCATAGTTCTAAGAGTTTTCAGCTGTATGTGTCATGTGGGAAGCAGTCACAGATCTGTCTGTTTGTTCTGGGGCAGGCCTACAGCTCAAAGTCATTTTTTTCCTGTTTGTTTTGTGGTAATGCTTCATAGTCTTTGAACTAAAGTCATAAAGACAGGTGAAGATAAAGAATGTGGTTTGTCTATACAAAGAACATAGCACCACAGTTTAGGCACTTTTGAATCCAGGTAGTGTTTGACTGGCAAAGACTTCTCAACAGATTTTCTAGCATATTTCTACCAATATGTGTATAAGTTAAATTGTCTCCTGCTGTACAGAGACCTTTCCCTTGTCACCCAGTTACATTTATCCAGTGATAAAAGCATTTGACTATATGAGCTCTTTATAAAATAAGAAAAGTAAGAAAGCACCAGTTCCCTGAGACTGTCTTCAACCACAGTAATCCCCCATACACTTGCCCCCCAGCATCCAAGGAAAGATTGCATGCTTAGATTTTGAACCAATACATTTCGTTAAGCTTTGTGTTCTTGTTGGTAGTTGCCTATGACTGACACAATGGATATTATCCATCTCAGATGTTTATAATATTAGGAGCTCAACAAATCTGACATAAAGGTAGCTAAAACTGTTAACATGATAAAAATTTAATGTAAAAAAATCATTTAAAATTTCTTAAACACATGATAAAATTCTATAAATAATTCATATCTCTAGTTTGTTTTAAAGTTCTTTTTCATTTGTAAATCAGATTTCTAAACCCAGTTAAGTCTCCTGCTTTACACAGGGATTCTCAATCTTGACTGCATACTACCATCACCCATGGAGCTTTAAAAATCCTGAAGCTTTAGCCAAATCCAAGAAATTATATCTGGATCTCTTGGGGTGGGACCTCACATTAGTATTTCTTCTGTTAGTTGATTGTAGGGATGTTGATGGGGTTAACAGGTGTAAGCTATTAACCAAGTGTGACAGGTGTGCATTAGAATAAGGGACATCAGAGTTTACCAGATATCCCTTTCCAAAGCCATTATTTTCCATCTGAAATACATTTTCCTTCATCAGTTATTTCATGTCTCTTTCACGAAAACCACCAAGATTTAGTGCTCTCAAAATAGAGAGGTCCTCTAATCCTGGGGGAAATGAATAGTTCTTGTCCTTAACATAGAATTCCCTTTAGTCATGGACTGCAGAAAAGTTTTTAAATAACCAGGTGATGTCTTAGGCAGATGCTTCATATCCAGTATTGGTCTTCCCAAAGGTCCTCGTGGAGTCATCCAGTCTGCCCATTTCTCTTTGAGCACAGAGACTTTATTCCTAGTTAGTCAGCACAGGAAATTGCTAGCACGTACCTTAATTCATGCAACAGGCAAGAAAAAGAAAGAGATGGTACTGTTCAGTGTCTGAATGTATGTTCACTGGGGTGGGAAAATTCTCCCTAAAATAAAGCTGTTCCATCTCTCATGAACCAGCCACCCCACATTAAGGATCATCTAATTCTCAGAATGTGTCTGTGAAAAATGGAAATGAGCAATATTTTTTAGTAAAAAGTGAACATATGACATAAACATTTACATATACAAAGGAATATTTACAAAGGAACATATAACATTTTCTAAATATAAAATCATCCATGCCACTGCTCACTTGCTTCATTTAATTTTCTCAGTCTTAAGGCAGAGGACAGGTCAAAATGTCATTTTCCTTGCCATCCACACTCAGAGCAAATTGTTTAAAACTAGATGTTTAGATTTGGACAATTTGAGTCCTTAAATCTCATGAACTGAACCATACTGAATAGTAAAGAAAGGTGAGAATCCAGTTAATTCTCAGGTATTTGTTGACCACCTTCTACATGGAAGGCATGTCCATAGAATGAAATGCTTTCTTTTTCAGCTACAGCATTTCCCTACCTTGCTCAGAAGGCTCATTTGAAACTGATGATGAATCTTTTAGTTTTATAGTCTTTGGTTTCTTTCATTATTCAATAATTTCACTTCCCTGAAATCAGATTCTGCTGTAGAAGTTTCCTGAAGACTCCAAGGAATATCCATTCTTTGAACAGGGTCTATACGGCTCAGATATTGGTGCATTCAATCCTTTCTGGTTTTTCCTTTTAAGACAATCCAATTTTTTCATATTGGTGGCCTTCTTTGTTTAAAGAATTAATTTTGCCATAATTTTGGTTCTTTTATCCTATTCTCTATCTTTTATTTATTTATTTTTATTTTTTATTGTTGGGAATACATTGAGGGTACAAACAACTGGGTTACATTGATTGCATTTGTTAGATAAAAATCCTCTTATAATTGTGTCCTGCTCCCCAAAGGTGTACTACACACTGTGACCCCCCATCCCCTCCCTCCTTCTCTCTCTCTACTCTCCTCATCCCCACCCCCTACCGGGGACTAGGTCAATAATTGTCCTCATATCAGAATTGAGTACATAGGATTCTTGCTTCTCCATTCTTGTGATGCTTTATTAAGAATGTGCTCCAATTCCATTCAAGTTAATACAAAAGATGTAAAGTCTCCATCTTTTTTAGTGGCTGAATAGTATTCCATGGTATACATATACCATAGCTTATTAATCCATTCTTGGGTTAGTGGGCATTTAGGCTTTTTTCCACATTTTGGCGATTGTGAATTGAGCTGTAATAAATAGTCTAGTGCAAGTGTCCTTATGGAAAAGGATTTTTTTTTTTTCTTCTGGGTAGATGCCCAGTAATGAAATTGCAGGATCAAAAGGGACATCTAGCTTGAGTTCTTTAAGGGTTCTCCATACTTCCTTTCAAAAAGGTTGTATTAGTTTGCAGCCCCACCAGCAGTGTAAAAGTATTCCCTTCTCTCCACAGCCATCCCAGCATTTGAAGTTTTGAGATTTTGTTATGTGGGCCATTCTTACTGGGGTTTGATGAATCTCAGAGTGGTTTTGATTTGCAATTCTCTAATAATTAGGGATGATGAGCATTTTTTCATATGTTTCTTAGCCATTCATCTGTCTTCTTCAGAGAAGGTTCTATTCATCTTTCTTGCCCATTGATATAAAGGATTGTTGGCTCTTTTTGTGTTAATTTGGGTTCTCTGTAGATCCTAGTTATCAAGTTTTTGTGTGATTCAAAATACGCAAATATCCTTTCCCATTGTGCAGGTTGTCTTGCTTTGGTTGTTGTCTTCTTAGCTGTACAGAAGCTTTTCAGTTTAATTAAGTCCCAATTGTTTATTTCTGTTATTGTTGCAATTGCCATGGAAGTCTTCCTCATAAAGTCTTTCCCCAGGCTGATAGCTTCAGGTGTTTTCCCCACACTTTCTTTGAGGATTTTTATTTTTTTCATGCCTTAGATTTAGGCCTTTTGTCCATCTTGAATCAATTTTTGTGAGTGGAGAAAGGTGCAGGTCCAGTTTCAGTCTTTTGCATGTGGATATTCAGTTCTCTCAACACTATTTGTTGAATAGGGATTCTTTCTCCGAGTGTATGTTCTTGTTTGGTTTATTAAAGATTAGGTGGCTGTAAGATGTTAGTTTCATCTCCTGGTTTTCTATTCAGTTCCAGCTGTCTATGTCTCTATTTTTGTGCCAATACCATGCTGTTTGATCATTATGGCCTTGTAGTACAGGTAAAGTCTGGTAGACTGAGGCCCCAGCTTTTTTTAATTACTAAAAATTGTCTTGCCTGTCCGAGGCAATTGTTTTAATGTTCCATATAAAACAAAGAATTATTTTTTCCAAGTCTTGAAAGCATGAGGTGTTTTAATAGGGATGGCATTGGATCTGTAGTTTGCTTTGGGAAGTATAGAATTTTAACAATGTTGATTCTTCCCAGCCATGAGCATGGTATGTTCTTCTATTTGTTAATATCTTCTAATATTTCTTTTCTTAGGGGTTTGTAGTTTTCTTTTTAGAGGTCCTTTATCTCTTTTGTGAGGTATATTCCTAGGTATTTAATTATCTTTGAAGCTACTGTGAAGGGAATTATGTCCTTGATTAGCTTTTCAACTTGGTTGTTATTAGCATATACAAAGGCTATTGACTTGTAGACATTGATTTTATATCCTGAGATATTACTGTATTTTTTTATGAGTCTCGGGGGTTCTCTAAGTATAAGATGGTTGAGTCTTATACTTAGAGAGTATAACTATACTTAGAGAGTCTCTGGGGTTCTCTAAGTATAAGATCATATCATCAGCAAAAGAGTTTCACTTCCTCTGCCCCCATTTGGATGTCCTTTATTTCCTTCTCTTGACTGATTGTATTGGCTAGAACTTCCAGCACTATGTTGAATAGTAGTGGCAATAGAGGACAACTTTGTCTTGTTCTAATTCTGAGTGGGAAAGCTTTCAGCTTTATTCCATTCAGTATAATATTAGCTGTGAGTTTGTCATAGATAGCTTCAATCAGTTTAAGAAATGTGCCACCAAAAAAACAAACAAACAAACAAAAAAAAACCCCTAAACTATAAAAGTTAAATTTTATACCCATATAAATCCTTTAATTGCCCTTAGTCATCTAAAGACTATTACTCTTAAATAAAAGCTAGTGTTTTATGATTAAAAAAAAAAGAAAAGAAAGAAATGTGCCACTAATGCCTATATTCTTCAGAGTTCTAATTAGGAAAGGATGTTGAATTTTATCTAATGCTTTTTCTGCATCTATTGAGGGGATCATACGGTCCTAGTTTTGGCTTCTGTTCATATGGTAAATTACATTTATGAATTCACATATGTTAAACTAACCTTGCGTCCCTGGGATGAAACCTACCTGATCATGATGTATGACTTTTTTAATGATAAGCTGTAATCTATTGGCTAAAATTTTGTTGAGAAGTTTTGTGTCTATATTCGTAAGTGAAATTGATCTGTAGTTCTCCTTTTTAGTTGGATCTTTTTCTGGTTTTGTTATGAGGGTGATGTTTGCTTCCTAGAACATGTTGGGGAAGATTCCTTCCTCCTCAATATTTTGGAATAATTTCTGCAGTATGAGTATAAGCTCTTCTTTGACGATTTGATAGAATTCTGTTGTGAAGCCATATGGATGAGGGCATTTTATTATTATTATTATTAAATCATAGCTGTGTACATTAATGTGATCATGGGGCACCATACACTGATTTTATAGACTGTTTGACACAATGTCATCACACTGGTTAACATAGCCTTCCTGGCATTTTCTTAGTTATTGTGTTAAGACATTTACATTCTACATTTACTAAGTTTCACATGTACCCTTGTAAGATGCACTGCAGGTGTAATCCCACCAGTCACCCTCCCTCCTCCCACCTTCTCCCTCCCTCCCCTTCCTTTCCCCCTTCCCCCTATTC
>CAUYPK010095136.1:0-26202 GCA_963574355.1 Loris lydekkerianus | reverse complement strand
AAGAAAAAGTATCCAATGTACTCAGCCCTACTATGAAGCTAAATTATAGCTTTCACATGAAGGCTATAACCCAACTGTAGCACAAGACTATGGGGAAAGGGCCAAGGAAGGGGAAGGGAGGGGGGAGGTTTTGGTGGAGGGAGTGTAATGGGTGGGGCCACATCTACGGTGCATTTTAGAATGCGTACAGGTGATTGCACTAATGTATACAGCTATGATTTAACAATAAAATAAATAAATAAATAAATAAATAAATAAATAAATAAATAAATAGAAAACCTATGAGAGTTATAGGGCACCATTAAGCAAATGATAACTCATATTAGAAAAGTGCCAAAGGGGAAAGAGACCCTGAACACATTTCTCGGGAGAAGCCTTGCAAGTCAGAAGAGAATTGAGGTCACATATCAAAGTGCTACAAAAAAACCCCACCTGTCAATTAAGAATATTATATGCAGCAAAACTATCCTTCAGAAATGGAGAAATAAGGACTTTGCCAGACAAGCAAATGTTTATGGAATTCATCACCACTAGATTGCCCTTATAGGACATTGTTAAGGGAATACTCAATTGTAAATAAAAGAACAGTAATTACAATCATGAAAACATATGAAAGTATGAATTTATAAATAAAAGTCAGAAATAGTGCTATATAAATTTCTCAACCCCCTGTTATGAAGATTTAAAGTTAAAATAAAAAAACTAACAAGTGCAATTAGCAGCTAAGGAACACATAATAAACATAGACTATATTAAAGCAACAAAAATAGAAATTGTGGAAGAAGAGGGAAATAGTCCATAGTATGTTTGTCCAGCTAAAGTTAAGTTGCTATCAGCTTAAAATAATCTATTATATCTATACTATTCTTTATGTTAGCTCCCTGGCAATCAGAAAAATGAAATTATAGCAGATACAGAAATAATAAAGAAAAAATAAACAAAGCTTAGTTCCACAGTAAACCACCAAACCACAGAGGTATACAGTTTCAGAAAGAAATGAACAATGGATCTTCAAAACAACCATTAAATTATTAGTAAAAATGGAAGAAGTAAACCTTATGTACCAGTCATAATATTGAATGCAAAAAGATTAAGTTCTCTATTTAAAAAATGCAGAACCTCCATAGTTGACCACTTCCCCACATTGACCTAATTTTTATAGACCACACGTGCACCACATGTTCATACACGTACAGTAGGCCTAGTTCCTTATGTTGACCACCTCCATATGTTGACTGGTTTGTTATAGTACCTGGGTGGTCAACTTACACTGGTTCTTCTGTATGAAGTGATTTTTAAAAAAAGATTCAACTACTTGAATATGATGCCTACAAGGAGTCAACTCACTATTGAAGACAAACACACATTGTAACTGAGCAATGAAAAATGACATTCTATGCAAACAGAAACCAAAAAAGATAAGGAGTAGCTATACTTCAATCAGAGAAAATCTACATGTAAGTGGATATGTGCTGCTTGAACTCTCATTGTTTAAGAGTTAACTGTATTACAAAATGACTTGAGGAGAGTTTCTTGAAAATTCTCACCACAAAAGAATGATAAAGGCATGAGGTGATCACATTATATACACCGATTTGATCATTATACAGCATATGGAAATATCAAGCATCAACCATCATACCCCGTATTTGTTATGAAATATGTGCTCACAAATTAATTATTGCCATTATTTTCAGAGTGATTATAGCAAAGTTGTTAAAAATACTGGTTATGAAGTTAAAAGGATATGTGTTCAAATTCCATTGTGAAAATTAGATGACATAATGATTACACAATCTGACAATTATGAAGGCCTGGCACAGAGTTGCTGTTTAATAAATGGTGAATTATCATAGTTACATTCTCTGAATATTATTCTAGGTTCTGTATCTTTTTGTGTTTTTTTTGGCAGTTTTTGGCCGGGCTGGGTTTGAACCTGCCACCTCCTGTGTATGGGGCTGGTGCCCTACTCCTTTGAGCCACAGGCGCCACCCCTAGATTCTGTATCTTAATGTACAGAATTGTTGTTTCCTATAGTCCTTTTATAAGTCATGTAGCGTTATGTATAGAATTGTTCTTCCCTATGTTGGTGTCTTCCTTTCCATCTCTTTGAGACCATCAACCTACTTTGACCAATCGAGGATTGCCTTCTTAACTGCTGAATTCTCATATAATGGTCACTTTAATTAATCTGAAATGCAAATTTGGATATTATATATGAAAAGTATTAAATTAAAATAATTTTTCCTGGAGGTAAACTTGAAAATTCATGATAATTTTGGGGAGAAGGAATTTTTTTCCAGACAGGAAAAAATCTGCAATGTGTATTTGTATACATTAGAAATGTTAGTCTGCCAGGTTTTCCAGGTAGTTAAAAACACAAGTAATACTTTCTTTATGTAGGTTTCATTAATTTTAAGGTAGATTTAAAAATAATTTTTATTTTACTATTAATGCTTGGTGAGTAAAATTTGTTTGTGATTTAGTAGCAGATTTGTTTATAATCTATGAAAAACAAAGTCTGGATATTTTGTAACATTACCTTTTGTCAGGAAACAAATATAATACAATCTATTGTGAGGCAGATGCCCAAAATATAATTTTAGTCTTGTCAACATGCTTCTTTTAGTATTGATGTGTTATTGCAAAATCAGTGGTGTATGAAACCACCATATTGCCTTGGTTCTTATTATACGGACCAGTGGTCTATGAATATGAATGTGAAAGTTTCCAAAGAAATATAGGCCCCAAGATTAAATAAATAGAAAAAACAGAAATAACAAAGAAGAAACTACGGATAATAGGAGAGGAAAGGGGATGGTTTTTGAATGCATATGCTAGGAACAATTGTATATCTTGTATTAATATGTATGTACATATTAATGGATATGATTGGCTTAGATTAGAGATGATTGGTCATGTAAAAGAGTCGGATTTTGAATCTATTTTCAAAGTTGAAATTGAGTTGGATGTGGACTGTCAGAAACAGAGAAAAAGAAAACAATTTAGTATGACTCCAAGGTTTTGTTTTGTATTACAAACTAGGAGGCTTGCGTTTCCATTTGCTGAGGAGTAGCAGGCTGAGGAGAACAATTGGGAAATGACGTGGAAATCAGAATTGCAATTTTAAGCACAATAAATTTGAAATGCTTTTAGTTATTGAACAAGTCATCTGACAAGCAATTAGATACTTGAGTATAGAGTTAAGAGAAGAAGTATAGGAAGGAGATATAAATTTGAGAGTTACCATATAGATTGCTTTTAAAGCTATGAAGCAGGAAAAGTATAGGTTGGAAATGAGAAAATAAAGGAGAAGAAGAAGAAGTAGAAGAGGAAGAAGAAGAAGAAAGAAGAGGAGGAAGAGGAGTCCAAGGGTTGAATCTTAGTGTGTTACTACACAATTTAGTTAAATAATATGAAGAGAAATCCAAAAGGAGATGTGAAAGTATTTATATGACAAATTCGGCAGGAGAAAATGACTTATAATAGAACCCTGAAAAATAGCCTTGTTGAGTGTGTAAAGATTTTTGTGTATCTCATTTTCCTCCTTGTATTGACCAAGATTATTTACTAAAGTTTAAGATGAGCTATTTGGTTATAAAAATACCTGATTTAGTTCTTTAAATTTGGATCTTATGAATATAAGCAAAAATAAAAAGGCATTTGTTGAAAAAGACTGAACCTATTCTATATATAGGTGCATATAAATTATATTTAGTTGATCTCAGTAATTTTAACTGCCAAACTATATAATGAGTTCTGCATCAACATTCAGCTCCTTTTTATGAGTAACTAGTAAAAACTATTCTATATTTTTCTGTAACGAGTTTGATTTTTTCCCTTTTAGGGACCTTTTCCTCTCACTTTACCTTTCCATTTATTTGCAGTCTTCTCAAATTGTTCCTGTTAATTGATTATAGCCCACTCCTTTCTGTGTGCTCTACAATATGAAGGTTGTCTAATTGGTATCTTACCTGGTAATATCCTGCTTTCTTGCTATTGTTGCACAACTGTATAAACTTTGTTTTCGTATCTTTTCTTCATTTTGCTGTAAAGTAATTCCTGATTGGAATGTGAGGTAAATTATGATTTTCTTTATTTGGCAGAAAATTATTAATACATTGTCTCTATTGTAATATTAAACTTACTCCTTTATGAATACATTGAGTTTATTCTTAACCATATTAATCTTAACATTATATAGAAAATACCAGATTATCCAAGTGGAACATGGAACATCATGATTAAGTAAAAGCCTGCCTTGTTTCACTCTAGTTTGCATCTCCCAAGTTTATACATAGAACTGAAGGAAGTTAGGAGAAAGACAAGAAAATATCTCAAATATTCTCATGTGTTGGCAATTTCAGTCAAACTTTATCAGCTAACTCTGCCACTCTTATAAAGGCTTGTGAGGAAATAGAGTTAAACTACTCAATAAACCCAAGGCACCTTGACTCTTCTTTTTACTAGACTGAAGTTTAGAGTAAGAGTAGTATTTGAGGACCGTAACAAAACAAAAGTGTATGTTGTTCAGATTCTGTTTTGTATTGCTTCTCAATGGGCACATGGAAGACTATACTCCCTACCTTGTTAGGTAGATCATATGACAATTTTTTTGATGAATAAGTTGTGAGTATAGAACATATTTGTCACTTCTGGCCTGAAGCTATAGGAATTCCCGGTGTAATTATCCAACTTTCCTCTTCCTTTGCAGCAGATATCTTGGTAGAGTCTTCCTGTTGAGCTGGAAGGGACACAAAATTGAAGTAAACTTTATTTATTTGGGTTGAAGTCATCTTTTCTTGGACTTTGTTCAGTGACAAATAAACACTGGTTGCATTAAGCTACTGTTTGCTACCAAGAAAGAGCCTATTCTCTCCTAACTTAAACACTTAAAGATGCTAAAGTATGGCACAGATCTTTGTAAATACTAGAGTAAAAGAAGAAAACCCACTATAATTTAAAAGTATCGAACCACTAACTTAAAATCAGATGCAAATAGACCACCTTGCAAACTGGGCAACAGTTATAAATTGAAAGCTTGCTATATGGAGCTGGTACCTCTGGTTTAACATGAAATACTTTTTATTTCCTTTTAAGATTTACTTCATCTTCTGCTGCAATTACGTTGTCACATGTAAGAAAGGAGAAATGCATATTAGAAGCATGAAAATAGAATCCTCTCCTTGAGTAGAGACCACCTGCTCTGTGCAGAGTCTCATTCTTTTTTTAATTTTAGCCAAGTGCCTTTGACAAGATTTTTCTGTCTTCAGAATGCTGTCAATGAGGGAACTGGGTCTTCTTTATTCTGGGGAAATGCATATCATTAGTAATGATAGTAACAGATCAGCAACTCTCTAAGAAGGTCTTGTAGGACAATCAAATGATGCTTGTGGACTATTAGAGTGATTAAAAAATCAATCATGGCTCCTTGAGTATTTTATTCATTTGTTTAAAATAATTTAAACACACTGAGGTATAGATTCTTATTTTGAAATTCGTTACATGCATAGTGGACTGAACATTACTTTGTACAAACAGAATCATGACTAAGGAGTAGTTTAATAACACTGAAAACAATTGGCATATTGTGTATTTGGTCAACAATATATTGGCTGAAATTTAACAAGGCACTGAGAATGTAGACTATTAAGGAACTTGTTTCTTTGATATGATACCATTGGCAGAAGATGACTATTTACTGTAAAGTTATAAAAACTAAACAAAAGAGATTTTTTGATTTAAAAAAAAAATTATTTCTATCACAATGACTAGCAACTATTTGTGGTATATTTTTTAAGCATGCCTTCAGTAGCTTTATTATCCTTTTCATGTCATGTGTGACTTTTTATTGATAATTTGTTTTTTATTAGGAAGACAGAATGTAATTAAACAATGGTTTTTACCTGTAGTTGAAATAGAGAAATGAGTTGGGAATATGTAATGTTAATTAATGATAATATTTGTATATATTTCAGCAGTACTATTGTATGTATGTGGTGGATCAGTAGATGAATGAATAGACATGAATATTTGCAACTTGAAGAAACATTCTCCAGAATAATACTTTACAGAAATCTTTCTTCATAAAACAGAATATGAACACCAGTGTTATGTAAAATTAATCTTATGCCTTTTAATGATGCCCTAAATTCTGTCTTAATCTTGGATTCATCTTCTGTTGATCAAATTCAAAAAGGACTTAAAACTAGACTGAGAGTACTTGCTACTGAAAATGTGATCATTTCTCAGGTAGAAGCCTGACTACTGCTGTAGATTGAATCATTGACCCTAATTCCTTACTCTTCTCTGTCTCCACTTTCTGTGACAAGCAAAATTTCAGTTTTTCCTACAATGAATTATGTTTCTCTTTGAAGTAGAAGTCTGCAACATGCTTTACTTTGGCCAGTGGTATACTAGAGGATGGAACACGAGTGGGGCTTTTCAGTGTGTCAACATCATTGGTACTTCCTTTTGTGCATCTGCAATCACTTGGAGAGGAACATTCCTTAGCTAGTTCATGAGTCCTAGAAGGAAGAGCAAAGTGTAGAACAGATGTAGATTCAGATCTGCAATGTGCAGTGTGCAGTCATCACGGCTGGATAAACAGCCACTGAAGTGTATGTACCCATGAGACTAAGACATATTGTTTTAACCACTAAATGCTGAAGTGTTTTCTCATGCAGTGTTATGGCAAAGATGGCTGACTAATTAAGTGAGGAATGACATAATTTTTGGGAAATTAGAGCTGAACCATGTATCAGGAATAAATCAGAAATTTTAGTGTCAGAGAATTTACTGATGTCTCCTGGGATTGCCTGTCTTTATGAGTCCAGAGGGCAATATTAAAAGAGTGCATGTTTATTTTATTATTTTTGCTCATGGGTGCTGATATCTATTCCATGCATTTTTAAATGTTGATCTTTTTTTTTTCTATCTTGATACTTGAAATCTGAAATTCTTCTCTAACTTTTTTTTTTTTTTGTATAAGACTTTTAAAAATGTCTAGACACATCTGAAATTTCTGGATTTAATTCCCTTCCTTTGAACATGTCTGATTCCTTTAGCTTTATATACTAGATCCTGGCAACACTTAAAGCTGTCTACTTTCGTTTTTTGATATAAAGCCTTCAGGTAGATCTCAACACTTTAGGTAGTACTTTTACTGTTTTTAAAATTTAAAAATTTAAAAATTTAAATTTTTACTGTTTTTAAAATTTAAAAATCTCAAATTATCATGTAGACATCCAGCAATGTGATTTTTTAAAGATTTATACTTTTCTTCACTTTATCCAATTCTAGGTGTATGAATGGAAGCTATAACCTGTTACTTATAAGGCAGCTATAGTCCAAGTGTTGCTTTACAATCTAAGATATTACATGCTGAAAGTGTTTGTAAGTCCCTGAGGGTGCATGTGGGTGTACTTAGGGAAGCGTCATATCTTGATGTGCTTGCATTGCTAGTAATAATGACTTAATAAGCTTAAAACCAATATTCAAGTATTGGTTTAAGAAAATGTTCAAGTATTTAATTAAGAAAATGATTTCAGAGAATATGCAAAGGAAAATAGAAACAGGAAAGATGTAGATGCAAGAAATCCTGAACCCAGCTCAACATGCACTGCTGGAGGCCTAGAACCTTTAAAACTCAAGAAGTGTCTTTCTGAAATTTCATCCCTCTCCCAGCATGATTCTGGGGCTGTGGATGTCTCTAAGCCAGTGAGACTCCCTACAATGGGCAGGGCTACTTGCTCTAAGATAGGGAATGCTTTTGTAAAGTTAGAGTATCCAGAATGTTTAAACTTTGTTAAAGACAGCAAGATTTCCTCTGGACCAGATAAGGAGATAAAATATCTCTTTTCTTCTGTCACATTGGTATGACGAGAAGCGTCTATCTGTCTGAGCAAAAAGCTTTTGAATGATTGTCACTCCTGTGCTTTGTGTGCATGGCCTAATTCAGGTTTTCTCTGAAGTCCTGCTCTTGGACTGTTTTTTACAGTTCCATGTTCTTTTTTTGTTAAAGATCATAAATAATTGATAGCAATAAAAGGAAAAAGTAAACGCATCAAATTAAAATAGTCAGTTAAAAAAAATAGTTTAGTTAGAAAAATGCAAGGGTGGCAAGAACCATAATGTAATTGTTTACCTTTCCCTCATGATATTTATGATTAAGACAATGATGTATGAAATAAAAATGGAGCTCATCTGAAACAAGAGGTGGCATGCTGTGTTGAGCCTCATGAAGAAGAGCATGCACTCTCCCGACCCAGCTAACTCTTAAAGTTTCTCTTTGTCACCTGTTTTTTCATTTTTCTTCATCCTCCTGTTTCAACCAAGCCACTAGGAGGGAATCCATAGCATTGATATGTCTGGTACCCAACAAGTTCTAATGCTGCATCTAGAAGCTAAAATTAAAAGTGGTAAAAAAAAAAAAAAGTAATGCTTTTTTAACATTAGAAAGAGAAGTATGGATAAAGGAGTTCCATGTAGAGACAAAAGAGGAACTAAAGTGATCAAAGTCAGAAGAGCAATGCTTACCATATGGCTTCCAGATTTATTATGGGCACACCTTATGACTAACTCGGGGGTTTATGTGGGATGTTATTGTGAAGATCACTATACGATATATAACATGAGCAAATAGAAAAGCAGAAGGCTATCCAAACACATTTGAGCTATACTCCTTTAGTAAAACCTGGCTCATTTTACAATGTTTTATTTTAGACAGGGGAAAATCCTAGCAGCAAAAATACAAAAGCAGTATAAATTTCTTTTACTTTACAAAGTTTTCTTTAAATCCATGATATAGGAAAATAGAATTTTATTTTACAATGCAATTTTGTTATTTCAATCAGATATAAGTACATTTAAATAATTCTAGTATATGTACTTTTTGTATTTGTACATTTTTAATTATCAGAGGTCTTTAAAAATCACTATATGTCATACTTGATAGGGTTAAGTTTGTGACATGACTTTCAGGATACACTGAAATATAGAACTATTCATTAGTTTAAGTTCTAACTAGACACAATTAAGATGTTACTTATTTGTTTTTTCAAGGAATTAATATTTAATATTTTATTGAATATTCATGGGAAAGTTTGATATATTGATGTAATATTTGAATTTAATATTTTATCGAAATATTAATTTATATTTACAAATATGCACAAGTTGAAAAGGTAAAGCTTGATGCATTTCCCTAAAGGGAATGCACCTTTTAACCTATACACATTTAAAGAAAGAAGACATTACTAGCATCTAAGAAGCAATTCTCATAGATCTTTCAACAATTTTACCTTCACCAGGATAATGACTCAAAAGTGTAGATTTTTTATAAGCCATTTTAAAATCAAATTTTCTGGAATTAACTTTTTCAGTTAATAAGAATCTCTTTAAAATAGAAATGGACTATGGGAATACATTAGCATTTGATAGTCCTTCATTATTTTCCCATTGTGTTGTTATTTTCAAAATGTTTCTCAATTCTTTGATACACGTGCCATCAAAAACTAGAATCTGTGTTTTATTCTCTTGAATCTGGATATATTTTTCACTAGGAAGGAAGAAATCCTAAATGTTTTCTGAAGCTAGATCTTATAGAAATTCTATGTGATGATCTTGGGGGGTTCATTCTAAAAAATAGCAACTTCTGAAATAGCCAAGTAACCATATAAAGAAGCTACACAGCGATATTCCAGCCAATAGCAATTGATGAAATTCCAGATGGTAAAGTCTTTGTAGTGAAGCCAGCCCAAACCTTTGCCTGACTCTAAAAGAAAATGACACCATAGTTAAGAATTACCTAGCTGAAATCAGTCAATCTCAAGAAAAGTCAAAGACTAAAATTAATTACTATTCTTTTATGTCACTATATTATGGGCATAATCTATTATAATGTAATAATTGCTGAACCAATCTTTGTACTTGGAAACATTGTAACAAGAATGGACAACACGGGCAGCGCCTGTGGCTCAAGGAGTAGGGAACCAGGCCATATACTGGGGGTGGCAGGTTCAAGCCTGGCCCTGGCCAAAACTGCCAAAAAAAACCCCCCAAAACAAAAAGCAAAACAAACAAACAATCAAAAAAAGGACAACACATGTCATTGGTTTGGGGACAAGGCAATAGCTATAGGTTGTCTAGGAGTATGTTATTTAAAGATTAGAGTGCCATGAGAAAAGAGAATGTAGATGTCTCAAGTACATCAGGAGGGCATAAGGGCTTAAAGAAAGGTTAAAAATTTGTGTCGTTAAGCTAGAAAAGAGCCCCCATTTGGCAAAAAAATTTGATAACACTATTATTTGATTATTTGTGATAATGTGAAAATAGGAAATGTGTCTAAGGAACTTAAAAGCATAACTAAATTAATTCCCAGGCAGATTACTGAAGATACCACATGACTGATTCTAGCTGACTCTACTAACCCATGACAAGAGATGGAGATAATAAAAACTATGCAGTTTTAAAGGAAAATTGAAAGGATATATACAATAAATAAAATCTTATCAATTAAAAATAAAATTGTCCCTCCTTCCTTTGTAGATGATAAAAATTCTCTAAGTCAAGAAAAATAACAGAAAGGATTCCATACCAAAATCATATCCAGGGTGGGACTTAGGTCCTTTGTGAGAACTTCAAAGAAATATACAGGAAATTTTCAGAAAGATAAAAGGCCTTCTAAGGATTTTAACGGCATGTACTACAAATCTCCTATGTTGTGGCTATTTATATTTGTTCATTTTGCATAATGAATAAACTTCAGTAAGATTTACAAAAAAGCCACAATGTTTTTAAGATATTATTTTTCTTGGAAACATTGCTAGCTTGGACTAAAAAGCAAAGACAGTACAAATTTAAAATAAGTCTTTAGACAACATTTTTGGACAGGGAATAGACTGAGAAGTCTACTCAGTTTTAATCTTGGTCTTCTAATGAAGAAAGAACAGGAGAACTCAAAGGGTTGAATCAAGAGTTTAGAAACAGATGCAAGCAACAACAAAAATTGATAAATTGGGTTTGATTAAACTGAAAAAGTTTCTGCACAGGTAAGGAAACAATCAAAAGAGCAAAGAGAAAACTTCAAGAATGCGAGAAAACATAAGTGAGCTACATATCTGATAAAGGGCTAATATCCAGAATCTACAAAGAACTGAAACAAATCAGAAAAATATCCTATTAAAAAGTGGGCAAATAGCTTGATATTGCAGAATCTATTCCAAAACATTGAGAAGGAAGGAGACCCTCCCTAACTCCTTCTATGGTGCAAATATCACCTGATACCAAAAACAGGAATTTAAGACACTAAGCTATAAAAACTCTAAAAGATGTTTACATGTGGTAATCTTATCAGCCTAGGGAACTACTTATAAAGAAGACCCCACTGGAAATCCCAGCAAACAGCAGAAATAAATAAAGGGAACATGATAAAATTAAAAAAGCTTCTGCACAGCTAAGCACACAATGAACAAAGAGAAGATATAATCTACAGAAAGGGAGAAGGTATTTGCATACAAATCAGCAAAGAGCTAATCACAAGAATCTACAATGGATTCAAGTAAATCAACAAGAAAAGAGCAAACAACCCCATTAAAAACTGGGCAAGAGACATGAACAGAAAGTTTTCTCATATATGTCTCACACATGAAAAAATGCTCATCATCCCTAATCATCAGAAAAAATGCAAATCAAAGCCATTTTGAAATATCATCTAACCCCCAGGAGAATGGTCCATATACAAGGTCCCAAAGCAAGATGCTGTTGTGAATATGGAAAGCAGGGAACACTCATGGGCCATCAGTGGGACTGCAAACTACTATAGCTTTTGTAGAAAGAATCATGCAGATACTTCAAAGAACCAAAAGTAGACCTATCATTTGAATTTACAAGCCCATTATTCAGTATCTATCCCCCAACAAAGAAGTCATTTTAACATAATAACATTTGCATTTGAATGTTTATAGCAGCACAGTTCACAGTTGCAAAGATGTGGAAACAACCCAGGTGCCCTTCAACACATAAATAGAATAATAAACGGTAGTGTATATCTACCATGGAATACTAATTAGCCGTAAAAAAGATAGAGATTTTTTTTTTATATTTTATAACAGCCTAGATGGATCTGAAGAACATTTTATTTTCTTCAATTTATTCTTTTTATTTTATTTTATTTTTAGAGACAGAGTCTCACTTTTTTGCCTTTGGTTGAGTGTTATGGCATCGCAGCTCACAGTATCCTTTAGCTCTTGGGCTTAGGCAATTCTCTTGCCTCAGCCTCCTGAGTATCTGGAACTATAAGTACCCTCCACAATATCTGGCTATTTTTTTGTTGCAGTTTGGCCATGGCTGGGTTCTAACCTGCCACTTTTGGTATATGGGGCAGGCATCCTACTGAGCCACAGCCACCACCTCCCTTTTTTTTTTTTTTTTTTTTTGAGAGAGAGGGAGAGAGAGAGAGAGCGCCTCACTTTGTTGCCCTCTGTAGCTCATAGCAACCTCAAACTCTTGGGTTTAAGTAATTCTCTTGCCTCAGCCTCTCTAGTAGCTGGGACTACAGGTGTCCACCACAGTGCCCAGCTATTATTATTTTTTTGTGTGTGGTTGTTATTTGTTTGTTTAGCAGGCCCATGCCAGTTTGAACTCACCAACCCTGGTGTACATGGCCAGTGCCCTAACCATTCAGCTACAGACACCAAGCCAGGAGAACATTTTCTTAAATGAAGTATCTCAAGAATGGAAAAACAACCATTACATGTACTCAGTAGTTAATTAGAGCCAGTAGATTAACAGCTCCATGTTCACACTACAGAAAAACTCAATTAAAGTCAAGTAAGGAGGAAAGGGAGAGGTTAAGTAAATTCCCACCCAACAGATACATTGCATGAGTATATTGCCTACTTCCCGGGTGATGGGCACAACTACAACCTTGACTTTAACCTTACAAAAGCAAACTATATAACCTAAACATGTATTCTATCATATTAATCTGAAATTAAAAACATAAACAAAATTTCATACATAAAAATAACTTTTTCAGGGATGGCACCTGTGGCTCAAAGGAGTAGGGTGCTGGCCCCATATACCAGAGGCTGCAGGTTTAAACCCAGCCCCGGCCAAAAACTGCAAAAAAAAAAAAAAAATAATAATAAAAATAAAAATAAAAAATAAAATAAAATAATAAATAAATAAATAAATAAATAACTTTTTCAAAAGATATGAATAGAAGATTCTCAAAGGTTGACTGAAAAATGGCCAATAAGCATATGAAAAAATACTTCACATTACTAATAATCAGAGAGATACAAATTTAAACCAAAATGGGATATCACCTTGCTCCAGTTAGGGTTTAATAGAATGTCCAACAACAATAGATGTTGACATGGATGCAGAGAGAAAGGAACACTTATACTCAGTTGATGGAATTGCAAATTTATACAATCTATACAAAAAACAGTATGACAATTCCTTTAATTCAATCCAGCAATCCCACAGTTGGGTACCTGACCAAAGAAAAACAGGATGTTTCATCAAAAAGATATCTGCACTTGAATGTTTATTCAAGCACAATTCACAATTGCAAAGATGTAGAATCAACCTGAATGCCCATTAATTCAAGAGTGCATTAACAAAATTGGTATATTTATGCCATGGAGTACTAGTCAGCCATAAAAAAGATGAATTAATTTATTTTTTGTGCGTAATGCACAGCTTTTTTGCGTAAGCTTTTGAGGAAAAAATAAGCATGCCTATTATGTATGGGTAGCACTAAATGTACATCTACATAAATGTTGTAAATTGTTTTATTTATGCTTCTGAATTAAAAGTGTAAGTCTATGAAACAATTAATGATATCCATATCTGACACAATGACCTGGAATAGGGTAAACATACAGAATTAAGAAAGCATTCATTGCTCAAGTTTGTAATTGGATCCTAAGATCAAAAAAGGTATCAAGAACAAAGTGGTTGTAAAATCGTCTTAAAAATATAGCATCGCAACTGCTATGGATGGAACTGAGGACAATAAAATTTACCAGGATGAGGAAAACGACTCTTTAGAAGGTACTTGTATGTAAACATTGTATCAGATGATACCTCTGATATTTACAGGGGTGAAGAACTGCTGGCCTTCTATGATGCATAAATATTGTAAATTTGTTACAGGTCCATAACATTTCTCCAACCCTGTATCTGTTCTTGTGTTTTATAATTATTTGTTACATAAAATTTCTTATACTATAATGTTAACAAGCCTAAAATTCCTTTATAAATCAAAAAACAAGTGCATAAATATAAACAAATAAAAACGAATAAAAATTAATACAAAGATTTTTTTCTTTCTGTGAGTTTGGGCAAAAATAATATAGTTGTGCGTTTACATAAGAATATATTATACATGACAAAGTACAGTAATACCTTTTAAAATAATCTGGATAGACCAGGGATTATTATGCTAAGTAAAGTATCTCAAGAATAGAAAACAAACACCACATGTACTCACTGTTAAATTGGAACTAACTGATGAGCTCACATGTTCACAGTGGGCAGTAAAACTCATTGGATATCATTCATGAAGGAAGAGGAAGTAGCCTAGAGCAAAGCCTACATAATGGGTACAATAAACACTATTTATATAATGGGCACATCTATAGCCTGAAATCAAATATTACAAGTTATCTAAAACATTTGTGTGTAGGGTAAGTAGCTTGTCTTTTTACAGTTCACATGTCTTTAGGTTGAGAAAACTCTTATCAGAGAACCGTCCCCAGCAAACCACAAGCAACACAGTCTCATCTCAACTTGGATTTGATTTAGATGACATGATTTTGGACTTCGGGCTCATGAAAATAATAGGATAAGGCTTTAGGTGAGTCTTAGAAAGGGACTGATAATTGGGAATTACTTTGAGTTTTATGGAATAATTCAGTCTGTCAGCATTATCATAATTTAATTGGCTAAAATCCTCCTCTTTCTCGGAAGACCAAAATACTTAAGAAAATAATCAAATACGTGGACTAATTTTGTGTCATGTAAGGTGACCAGTAAATTTTACCTCATCCAGATTTCCAAATTTTTTTATGTAAGAGGAATGTGAATCATTTGTTAATTTATCATATGATCCTCAAATACTTTGATATTCCTTCCTGAAGAGGTGAGAGTTTTTGTTCTTTCCTCTTGATTCTGGGTATTGCGTGGTTTCTTTTTGATGCTCTTGAAGCACATTGACCATACTATAATATATGGAAGCCAAGAAACCGTGTGAAGTAACTGCTTGCAGGTGTTTGCAGTTGATGACTGGAAGAGGTGCCAGCTGACATTGTCAACCACCAGGCATGAGGCAGGAAGCCTTTTGGTGCCAACCCAGCCACCATCTATGGGACCTGTAGAAAAACTCTAAAGTCAAGAACCATCTACCTGAGTCCAGTCAAGCATCAGAACTATGAGAAATAATAATTGAGTAACTACTTTTGGTTTAAGGTACCGTTTTAGAGTTATTTGTGCAAAACATTGTAGCTAGACACTAAATGATATATAAGAATGGAACTCTTATAAAGTTTTAATAGCAAAACATGCTGATTGCTGTTTACCAACAGTTCTATTTTATAGAAAGTTTATTTTACCTTCTATAGAGCATAATTCTGCTTTATATCAAGGAGACTTCGATGATATATTATCAGGTAATAACAAAAGTTAATAAAAATTCTTTTTGTATAGTTATAGATCCTATTTAGAAATTCATGTTGGGAAACATATATTTCATCTTATATGTTGGAAAATCATTTCAAATATTTAATAATTCTTTCTTGCAAAGCAAAGATTGTGGAACAAGAAAAAAGGTGTGTGGTGCATGCTATGGTGCTGTTGAACTGTCCCAGAATCTTTGAATCTCTTTATTTACTATGAGTATCTTTGCATACTAAAATGTTTAAAATTAGTTTAAAATTTTAAAATTAGTTTAAAATGTTACTTACAATTATTATTTGAACTCTTAGATTCACTAAGGCATTATTTTTAGAATCTATTTAACTTCTCTAATGTTTCTGATTTATCACATCTTTGAGTTTTTGCTTACTGTTAGATCTCTCCAAATTAAGATACTACCTTCACTTTGCTAATGTTTTAAAAGGTCACCAGTGTTTAGTGTTCAAATAGCATATTCTGTATTGCCAGAAAATGTTTCCTTTATTCTGTAAATTGACGGTGAATATGAAGTTTATAAACCATTTTAACTAATGAGTCCACTGTTTTCCTTTGTGAATTAAGCACACATTTGTGCAGGTAGAGAGCAGTGTGAACTCTAGTTCAAAGGGGCTCAGGATTTCACCTACAAAAGTAATCTGGTTTTAGAACCTCATTTAAGCTTTATCTGGCATTACAAAAGCTCAAAATCCTATATACTGCTTTCAAGTAGAAAGTAATGGAATTTCAATTTTGCTGCATAGATTTCTTAGTGATGCTTGAAGAGTTTGGTTTAACTAGATAAATGAATTAAAGGGTTGAAAAAGTAAGCACAAGGAATGAAATTTGTACATGTGTATTGGTTATTAACAAAAATTTTAATAGTAATTATGTTTTTAATGAAGATAGAAAATAATTTGATTTGAATTCTAACATGAGTTGACAGGTAAAGGAGATTTTGCTGATATATTTTCAATATGCTGGGGATAATTTCCAGTGGGTGGTTGTAAAAGCTTCCCCTGGAAGTTGGCAGTTTCTATGGAATTTCATAGATAAAATTATTAATGAAATGTATATGCTCAGAGCTCATTTATAGTAGTGAACATATTTTGCTCATATTACATTAAAAGAATTTTAAAAATCTATGTTCCTTCTTACATATTTGTAAGTTTCATTTAAAATTACAAGTTTACATACTTTTAACGTATGCTATTGACATATTGTAAATGTTGGAATTTTAAAAGTAAAATTATCACATCTCTTTCAAAATGTAACCAATGGAATCTAGACCAGATTGATTTGACACGGACTACCATGGAGATTAAAAAATTACATGACATTTATTTATTACCATTAAGAATTTTACATTTTCCTTTTACCCTTAAACTTTGTTTCCATTCCTCTGCCTCTAACGTCTTATACCCTAATAGTTTAAGTAATTTTTAATCAGTTTACCAATGTGGATTACTCTCTTTATCTAACTAAACAGAATGAGTTTAAAAATGTTAGTATAGATATTTTAGCCCTACATACCCAATATTACATATGCAATTTAACGCTTGTGTATATTTGAAAATCTTAAAGGACTTATCCCTTAATTCTTATATAGAATTCTTATATGTATACACATATATATGTAATGAGTATGTATGTCAAAACTTTTAAAGTTTATTTTCTTTGACAAAAAGCCCATGAAGCATTGTGTATTTTTTCTGGATTTATATGCCATGACAATTAAAATGAATACACAATCAAAGTAGGTGCTTTAGAAAGTTTAGTAAATAACTATTAAAAATAAAAAATAAAATTATACTGGAAATTAATCTTTTAATGAGATAAATTCTGATCAAATTTTCTCATGTATATGATAAAATAAAACATTTACATTTTGAAAAACCAACTATCCTACTGACTAGCTTACTATTTTACTTTTTGTTGATGAGAGTAAAAAGAATAAAGTATTTTAATAGTGCAATAAGATTAGGAATGATTCTAAGTAGGATAATTATTTCATGATATTATTTGGTAAAATAAATGTTAGCTATGCTTTTAAACAAGATGAGTTTGAATGAGACTACATAAACATTTTGTTCCTGGATTTCATTCAATCTACTTTAAAAATTATTGTCTTCCAGTAATACAGTTCAATTCTATGTAAAAGAATCAGTATCAATACTCTATACTATTTCAGGATGTTGAAGGTGTTTTATTCTTCTCATTTGCCCTAATAATGGGTATTTAGCTAAAAAAAATAAGTAATCTATTAAAATATGTGTATGTGTGTGTGTTTAAAGCTAATGTTTTCTGCACTGCTCTTCTATAGTTCTCTCAAAAAGAATACATTCCCTTTAAAATAATGGGGAATGAAAAAGAAAATTGCTAAATAAAAGTTGTTACAATTGTACCAGAGTACTTTGCCATATATTTTAGTATGAGGCAAATACTAAGAGAAATGTGCACGAAAGACAGACGTAATCTAAGGCCTATGAATTTATTGTACATTGGTTATACATTAAAAGAATCTTCTTGACTGAGAAATAAGTTTTTCTATCTTGAGAAAATGAAAAGTGGGGAATGTTGAGAGGCCATGAGAAGAAGGTTGTAGTGAGAGTGAGTCAGAATGTAAATTCAACAAGGTGTGTGAATGGGGGCAGTGGAGAGAGGCCTGTTTTTTTAATGTCTCACTCTTTAAGTCTTTAACTAAAAAAAGGGCGGTCCCATCACTGAGATGGAGAATTCCTGGTGATACAAATTTTGGGGAAGGATAACTTCTGTTTTGAACATCATGATTTAAGTTAACTGTGGACTATCATATTAATAAATTAAGCATTCCTTGGTGTCTAAGATTTTGGGGAGAAGTATATCTTCACTCTACATCTCTAGTTTATACTTTTCTCCAAAATTTCAGGCACACTTAAAGGGAAACTGAAGGTGTACATATGGGATGCAATACAATGGAAGTTAAATATTGACTTAACTTATTTGGAAATCTGGTTCTATATTTCTAATTACTATTAGAACTTTGTATTCAGAGTCTCTGAGTCAAGTCGGAAAATGTTAAAATTTAGTGTTTATTTTTCTATCGATAAAGGCTTCCTCTAAAGTGTTTCAAGGGTGGTTGTTCTTCCTTATCAAGGCTGGTATCTCTTTGTTTAACCTTCTTATTGTCATTTGCTTCCTTCTGATATCAACATTTTCTTACCTGGTTTTCAGTTACTTCACATCTAACCTTGAGTATCTTTCTAAATGAACTGCCAACTACCCCATGTCCCTCCTTAGCACATGGCGTATTCCCTCCATATTTATCATTCTATAAAACCATAGAACATGTTACTTTCAGATTTAAGATATTTTTAATGAATGTGCTTCTTTCTGATGAATATTGTGAAAGTCCTTCAGTCTACTAACTGGGAATAAATAAATTTTCAAAATACGTATAAAATTGTATTTAGTTTGAATGACAAGTTAAATACATAAATATTTTAGCTTTTCTGTTCTTTATAGTAGGGAAATATGGAATTCACTCTTATCTTTAGAGCAATATTTCTCATGAACATAGATACAAAAATATTAGATAATATATTAGCAAAATGAATCCAACAGTGTATCAAGAGATTTATATAGCAGCAATGAGTGAGGTTTATTTTAGGCATACAAGTCTAGTTCAACAATTGAAAATAAATTATTATATTTTGTCATATAAACAGGTTAAAGAAGAAAAGTGATATAATCATAATCATATATATATAGAAAAATATTTAAAAAATCAACACACAATTATAATTTTAAAAAATCTTAAGAAACCTTGTAAATATAGAGAAATATAACTTGACAAAGAACATCTAAAAAACTTCAGTTAACATTATACTTTATAGTAAAAAGCTAAACATTTGCATGCTAAAACAGTTACAAATCAAGGTGCCTCACTTCATGACTCCTATTCAACATCATACTAGAAGTCCTAGCTAGAAAGTTCTAGAAAAGAAGACATAAAAATCTCTTTGTTCACAGATGGAATAATTGTATAAAATTTAAAGACTCAAAACCAAAAAAAAAAACTCCAGGAAAAAATAAATTATAAGAAAGATACAAACCCCACATACACAAATCAATTACTTTCCTAGATACCCATAAGGAACAATTGAAATTTGAAATTAAAAATGCAATACCATTTACATTAACATCTAAATAAAATGTTAGAAATAAATATAATAAAATCTGTGCAAGATTTATATCAGAAAATACAAACCTGTGATGAAAGAAATCAAGGGTCTAAATAAGTGGTGATATGTTCCATGTTCATGGATAGGAAGGTTAAATATTAAGATGTCAGTTTTTACCAAATTGTTCTATGTATTCAATGCAATCTCAATACAAATTCCAGTATGTTATTCTGTGCCTATCCACAAACTTATTCTGAATTTTATGTGGAAAGCAAAAGATTCAGAATAGTCAATATAATATTAAAGGAGAATGATAAAGTTGAGGCACTGTTATAACTTGATGTCATGACTACCATAAAGCTATTGTAATCAAGACAGTGCATTGTTCACAACCCTTCCCCGGAGCCAAAACTAGGCAAACAGATCAATAGGAAAGAAGAGAGTTCCCAGACACAAGAATTATCATATTAATTCAGTCAACTGATCTTTGACAACGAAACAAAGGCATATTGATGAATAAAGATTGGTATTTAAACAAACAGTGCTAGAACAACTAGACACCAGCATGCCAAAATAAAACAAAAATCTACAAACACACAGACCTTACCCATTTCACAAAAATGAACTAAAAATTCATCATAAACCTAAATGTAAAATGTAAAACCTTAATAACTGCTATAAGGTAACAATATAAAAATACTTTAGTTTGGACAATGAATACTTAAAAATATAATATCAAAAACAACACACTTTATGAAAAAAAATTACAACTTAGGCATCATTTAAATTTTTTAGATGAGCTTCTGTGAAAATGACAGTGTTAAGAGAATAGAAATAAACCTGCAGATGGTGAAAAATATCTTTGTAAATACAATCTGATAGAGGACTGATATAACCCAATTGTAAATAGGAAAAAGATATGAACAGATATCTCACCATAGAGATGACAAATAAACATATGGTAAAATGCTCAACATCATACACAATTAGGGAATTGCAAATTAAAACAACAATTATTTACTACTAAATAGTAAAGCTAAATTAAAATTGCTGAAATTCAAAACAGTGACATCCCAAAATAGTGGTAAGGATGTATACGATTATGCCCCTTAGAATTTACCCAAACTAGCCATAAACATAGGCCCACACAAAATGTGCACATAGATGTTTACAGCAGACTTATTTATAATTTCTGAAGCTTAGAAGCAACCAAGATGTCCTTCACTAGCTGAATGAATAAATAAATAAACTGAAGTACATCCATACAATGATGGATCCATACTATTCCATGATAAAAGGAAATGAGCCATCAAGCCTCCAAATCACAAGGAAGAAATAAAATACAATTTGCTAAGTAAAAGAAGCAATCTAAAAAGGCTAGATATTATCTGATCCTAACTATATGACACTCTGAGTAAAGGCACAACTGTGGACGCCATCAAATGATCAGTGATTGCCAGATTTTGGGGAGTAGGGAAGGAAGGATAAATTGTTAGAACATGGGGGAACTTTATGGTGTTAAAGCCATTCTGTAAAATACTATAACGACATATTTATGTCATTACACATCTGTCAAAATATAGAGAATTTGCAACACCATGAGTGATATAAACTATGGGCTTTTGTTCCAAATAATGTATCAATATTTATTTGTCATTCAAAAAATATATATAGCACTACTGCAAGATGTTAGTAGTGGGGAAAATGTCTATAGGAGAAGGAGTAGAAGGGCCCTCTGTGTACTTTCCTCTCAATTTGTCTTTATACCTAAAACTGCAGTAAATATACAGCCTATTAATTTAAAATAATGTAATACAGAAGCCCATCTGGAAGTCTTATTAGCAGAGATGACAGATTCTACTGCTTCCATCCCATGGACTTCACTACATCATGCATGAACATATTTGGAGTTTGTTTTGTTGGATATATTCCTAGGTATCCATCTGTTCTGAGACTTCATATCAAGATAATTAATGCCTAAAGATGAAGATGCATTGCTTTAAATATCATCTAGGCCAAGATTTTATCTTGACAATATAAAATTTGTGGAATACTGAAGAATCATAAATGCTCAAATTCATTTTCCTATTGCCTCCTTTTGGTGTATTTGCAGATTGGAATTATATTTTTATTTCATATGTTAGAAGTGGAAAGTAAAAATTGAAAAATCTGTTAAAAACTCAGTGGACAACTTCACTAAATTCTAAGCCAATCATGATATGAAAAAAAATGTAGTTTTTTAGGTGGCGCCTGTGGCTCAAAGGAGTAGGGTGCCAGCCCCATATGCCAGAGGTGGAGGGTTCAAACCCAGCCCCGGCCAAAAAATGCAAAAAAAAAAAAAAAAAAAAAAAAAAAAATGTAGTTTTCCCTTGAACTTTTAATTATTTCTCCCAACTTTTTATTTCAAGTCAATTAAGAAAGAAAAGACCTTTCAATGAATGATGTGAGAACAACCAGACATCCTCATGAAAAAAAGTGAATCTAGACAACTATTCTGCTTCCATCAAAATTCACTCAAAATGTACTGAACATCTAAAAGTAAAATGTAAAACTGTATTTAGAATTAACTTGTGCTTGGAAAAAAAGTTATTTCATTTATAGTTCCATATAGAGAGAAATGTTATCATATTCGCATTGAGAGTTCTGATCTGCACAAATGTAAATTTCTCTAAATTTATTTCTGTCCTCCATGAGTTGCCGTTTACTGGATAAATGTCTTACATATCTTTTGTCAGATACAACTCCAAATATTTCATATTTTATACTATGGTAACTGGTATTTTAAATTTCAATTTCTGATTGTTATAGTATATAAAATAAAATTAATATTTCTATATTAATTTTGAATTCTGCAATATTGTTATACTCACAAGTTCTAGTAACTAGGCAGATTTTATTGAATTTTCTTGGAAATGGTTCTTTTATCTATAAGTAATTTTTATTGCTTTATGTAGTTTTATTCCTATCTTTCAAATATAGATGTTTTACTTTTTTTTATGTGTCTTATTTCACTAGCTAAACTCAAGTATGAACTTTTCAACAATGTTAATTTTTCTGATTTATTAGCATGCGATATCTTTCCATTTATTTATGTCCTCTTCAATTTCTTTCATCAATGTTTTATAGTTTCATTGTAGAGATCTTTTATCTCCTTGGTTATATTTATTTTTAAATTTCTTCCTTCCTTCCTTCCTTCCTTCCATTGAGATTTTTTTCTTGATTTCTTTTTCAGCCACTTTGTTATTACTTGTGGGAAATGCTACTAATTTTTGTATGATCATGTTGTCTGCAAAAAGAAGCAGTCTGACTTTCTTCTTTCCAATTTGAATGCCCTTCATTTCCTTCTATTGCTTCATTGCTTTGGCTCATGCCCATAATACTAACATTCCAGGAGGATGCAGGAGGGTTGCTTGAGCTGAGAAGTTCAAGATCAGCCAGAGCAAGAGGTAAAAAATAAAAATAAAAATAATTAGCTGAGTTTTCTGGTGGGTGCCTTTAGTCCCAGATACTCTGAAGGGAGAGTCAGGAGGATCACTTGAATTTGCTGTGAGCTTGGCTGATGCCATGACACTCTACCCTAGGCAACAAAATGAAAGTCTGTCTCACACACACAAAAAAGGTCAAAGTAGGCATCTTTGTCTCGTTTCAGATTTTAGAAGAAAACTTCTTAAGTTTTTTTCATGTTCCATATGATGTTAACTGTGCGTTTTCAAAATATAATTTTTATTGTGTTGAGATATGTTCTTTGTTTCTATACCTCGGTTTTTGGAAGTTTTTATTACGAAGGGATGTAGAATTTTATGTATGTATGTATTCATTTATTTTTTGAGACAGAGTCTCACTCTGTTGCCCAGGCTAGAATGCCCTGGCATCATCATTGCTCACAGCAACCTCTAATTCCCAGGCTCAAGTGATCCTCCAGCCTCAGCTTTCTGATTAGCTAAAACTACAAGTGGGCCCTACTATGCCCGGCTAAATTTTCTATTTCTATTAGAGAAGAGGGTTTAGTCTCACTTTTGCCGAGGCTGGTCTCCAACTCCTGGCCTCAAGTAATCCTCCCATCTCAGCCTCTCACAGTGCTAGGATTGCAGATACTAGCCACCATGCCTGGCCCTTATTAAACATTTCCAACATATCTATTGAAATGATAATATGGTTTTGTCTTTGATTCTCTCAGTGGGATTATTATGTTTATTAATTTGCATATGTTGACTCATCCTTGGGATAAACTCCACTTTTTTTTTTTTTTTTCTTTTTTTTCTTTTTCTGTTATGGTCTTGTCTGCTTTTACTATCAGGGTAATACTATCCTAAGAATGTGTGTGGAAGAATTTCTTTCTCTTCAATTTTTGAAATAATTTGATAAGAATTGATATTAGTTTTATTTATTTATATATTTTATTTTTAAGGCTTGATAGAATTCAACTGTGAATTCAGTAGGCCCTTGGCTTTTCTCTGATGGGAGATTTTTCATTTCTGATTCAATCTCTTTCTTCATTCTTGGTCTATTCAGGTTTTCTCTTTCTTTGTAACTGAATGAAAGTTCTGTGTCTGGTAATTTATTCATTTCTTCTAGGCTTTCCAATTTGTTGATTTATAGCTGTTCAAATAGTATCTTATATTCATTTGTATATCTGTGATAGCATTTATAATATTTTCTTTTTCTCTCTGATTTTTATTTGGGTCGTCTCTTTTTCTTAGTTATTTTAAAGATTTGTTTATTTTATCTTTATTTTAAAAATCTATTTTATTGATTTTGTAGTTTTTAATTTCTATTTCATTTATTTCTGCTCTGATCTTTGTTATTTTTTTCCATCTACAAACTTTATGTTTGTTTAGTTTGTTCTGGTTATATTTTGACGAGGTGAAATATTAGATTGTTTGAGTTTTTCATTTGAAGTGTGTATTGCTATAAACTTCTCTCTTAGAACTACTTTTGCTGCATTCCATAGGCTTGGGTATGTTGTGTTTTCATTTTAGTGTGTGTCAATTTTAAAAAAAATTTTTTTCTTTTAATTTTTCATTGATGCATTTGTTGTTCAGAGACATGTTGTTTAATTTATAGCCATTATGGAAAACAGGATGGAGGTTGCCCCCCAAAATTAAAACTGGCACTACCCTATGATCTAACAATCCCAAAATTGGGTGTTTATCCAAAGGAAATGAAATTGGTTTGTCAAAGACACATCTGCACTCCTGCATTTATTGCAGCACTGCTCGTGATCACCAACATATGGAATGAACCTAAGTGTCCATCAATAAACCAATTTTTTTAAAAGTGGTATATCTACACAATAGAATATTATCCAGCCATAAAAATAATTAAATCTTGTTGTTTAGCAATAAACTTAGAGAAAATTATTAAGTGGAATAAGCCAGGCAAAGCAAGACAAAGAATTTCATGATCTTGCTCATATGTGGAATTGAAAGAAGTTGATCTCATACAAGTAGAGAGTACTTGCAATGTGACCATGAGAAGGATAGGGGAGTTGGTCAATAGGTGCAAAGTTACAGTTAGTAGAAAAACATTCTAGGGCTATATCACACAGGAGGGTGACCACTGCTAACAATATCGTAATGTATATATTTCCTTTTCTTTCTTTTTTCTTGAGAGACAGGGTCTCACTGTATTGCTCAGACTGGATTTGAACTGCTGGGATCAAGCAGCCCTTGTGTCTCACCATCCAGACTAGCTGTAAGTATAGGCATGTGCCACCATGCCTTGCTTGTAATATGTCATTCAAAATAGCTAAAAGAGGGTATTTATATTCCCGTCACTAATAAAGGATAAATGAAAGAGGGGACGGATATGCTCCACACCCTAATTTACTTACACAGTATGTACATGAATCAAAACATCACACTACCTCCTAAATATACGTAGCTACGTGCTAGTTACATGTGTTTTTTTTTTTTTTTTTTTCATTTATTTATTTTTTATTGTTGGGGATTCATTGAGGGTACAATAAAACAGGTTACACTGATTGCATTTTTTTTTTTTTTTTTTTTTTTTTTTAAGCAGGAACTCAACTCTATTGCATCAAGCAGCCACTTATATAGAGCGTGGGGAAGGGGCGGGGAAAGAAGGTGGGGGAATGAGGTGTGTGACAGGGTTGGGCCAATGGCATGGTACCACCTTGGCTGTATCTAGGTAGAGGCAATTTCAGGCTGGGCCTTGCAGAGTCATTGCTACACAGAAGTAGCTCGATGGATCTACTTCTAGTCAGGCTCAGGAAGTTGCACTAGGCCTCAGGCACATGGCAGGGCCCAACAATTCCCTCTTTTGTTTTTTGTATGGCGGACAAACATAGCCCCTGTCTTAGGTTGCCTGCTCTTGCAGTTTCAGTCTTACCCGTCAT
>CAUYPK010095131.1:0-15502 GCA_963574355.1 Loris lydekkerianus | reverse complement strand
TGCGGTGCATCTTACAAGGGTATATGTGAAACTTAGTAAATGTAGAATGTAAATGTCTTAACACAATAACTAAGAAAATGCCAGGAAGGCTATGTTAACCAGTGTGATGAAAATGTGTCAAATGGTCTGTAAAACCAGTGTATGGTACCCCATGATCGCATTAATGTACACAGCTATGATTTAATAAAAATAAAAATAAATTAAAATAAATTAAAAAAAGGCTGGAGGAGCAATCCGAAGTGTTCTTATTCTATTTTTTAAATAAATTTGTACTTTTAAATAATTTCAGACTTACAAAAAAAGTTATGAGTTGTAGTCCATTATGTCTTCTACCCAAATTCCTCCATTGTTACCATTTTACCAAATCTTTTTAACATTTTGCATAATCTTTGTCTCTACATATACAAATATTTATGTATATATTCATGTATATGCATGAACACTACACATATACATACACATATATTTTTCTCTGAAACATTTGAGGCTGAGAACACTTGGAAACCCTATCATCTTTTAGGAAACACCCTTTCATGTGTGTTTCCTAAAAGCAATGGCATCATCTTAAATAACCCCCTTACAACTATCAAAAACAGAAAACTAATGTTGGTGCAATACAATTATCTAAGCTACAGAATTTATTTAAATTTCACCCAAATCTTCTAATAATGTTCTTTATGGTCATTTTTTTTTTTTTTTTAAGTCTGGTCCACATTCCAGTTCAAGGCCACTTGTTGAATTTAGTCCTCCTGTCTCTCTGATCTTTCTTCTGAACCAGTTCTTAAGTCTGCCTTTGTCATTCATGAACTTGGCTATTTTGAAAAGCACAGGTGGGCACATTTGTCTATTTTGGGTTTGTCTTATTTTATTCTCAGAATTAGACTAAGGAATCAGTCAAGAAGAGCAAGGAGTGAAGATGTATTCTTTTTTCCATCCTAATGTGTTTTTTTGGTTTTGTTTTTGCTTGTTTTTCAATGACATGGTCTCACTGTGTTGTTCAGTCTGTTCTAAAACACCTGAACTCAAACAATCCTCCTTCTTTAGCCTCCCAAATAGCTGAGACTACAGACATGTGTCTCCTTACCTGGTTAAAATGTGGTGTTCTTTCTAGTGCCTTGTATGACATGTTATCTGTGTTCCTGTCTCACTGTCTCATTTTTGAGATGTGTATTCTTTTTTTTTTTTTTTTATTGTTGGGGATTCATTGAGGGTACAATAAAACAGGTTACATTGATTGAATTTTTTAGGTAAAGTCCTTCTTAGAGTAGTGTCTTGCGCCCAAAAGATGTGGCACACACCAAAGCCCCACTCCCGTCCCTCCTTCCCTCTCTTTGCTCTTCCTTTCTGATTTCTTTTCTTTTTTTTTTTTTCTTTTCTTTCTTTTTTTTTTTTTTAAAGCAGAAACTCAACTTTATTGCATCAAGCAGCCGCTTATATAGAGCTTGGGGAAGGGGAGGGGGAAAAAAGGCGGGGGGATGAGATGCATGACAGGGTTGGGCCAATGGCATGGTACCACGTTGGCTGTATCTAGCTAGAGGCAGTTTCAGGCCAGGCCTTGCTGAGTCATTGCTACGCGGAAGTAGCTCGATGGGTATTCTTACAGCAAATTATGTACCACTGCTATCTTTGCTGGGGCTTTTATTTTCTCTCAAGTAGGGTTGCTACACTTTTACTGCCAAGAGCCAAATAGTAAATACACCTGGATTTGTAGGCCAGAAGGTCTCTGTCACCACTATTTAACCTGCTATTGCAACATAAAAACAGCTGTAGACAATACCTAACATATTTGACCATGTTCCAATTACACTTTATTTGGAACATTGAAATGCGAATTTTCTATAATTTTCATGTGACATACACTGTTATTCTTCCATGGAGTTTTTCAACCAATTTAAAAATGTAGAGGTGAGGTTTGGTAGCTCATGCCTGTAATCTTAGCTCTTTGAGACACTGAGGCCAGAAGATCACTTGAGCCTAAGAGTTTGAAACCAGACTGAACAACACAATAAGACATCATCTGTGCAAAAAATATGAAAAAGTAGCCAGGTATGGTGGTATGCACCTGCAGTCCCAGCTACTCTTGGGGGCTGAGACAGAAGGATCATTTGAGCCCAGGAGTTAGACGTAGCAGTGAGCTATGATGATGCCACTGCACTGTAGCCAGGGCAACAGAGTAAGTACCTGTCTCAAAATATATAAGTAAATAAAATAAAGTGAAATAAAATATAAAATAAAACGTAGAAGTACTTATTGCTCTTGAGTCTTAGAAAACAGGTAGCAGGCAATACTTTGGTAACCCCTCCTCTAGACGTAGAGATGTTCTTCCCTCCCTCTTCCCCCTTCCATATCACATGGGTATCTGGGCCGCCATGTTTTCATGTTCTCTTTGTGAATAAATGGCCTGAAATGCGTGGAGAGAAAGCAGAGCTATTTAACTTATATTTGTAGAAACATTTTTTATTATTACTTCATATTTTTTTCCTGTTCTCTTCTTATATGTGAGTATTATGCTTAGAACTAATTTTCATCTATTGCACATTATACAATACTATTAGTTTGATTAATTAATGCATAATACATCCTGGAGACTAATTTGTTTACTCCTAGTGGACTCATTAAGGCTTCCTGTATGAATGTGGGATTAGGTTTAAAAAGGAATCACCTTACAATGATTGACTCACATGTCTGTTCTAAAAAGAAGAAAAATCTGACAAATGAAAATCGAGTAATCTATATCCCTCTCTTTAACTATAAAAGCGCATAAAAGGATTTCTAATGCTGTGTGCATGTGAGTTGACTTCCTATGGTGATATTTTAGAGTTGCATGATTTACTTTCAAAAATTGATCATAGAAAAATCCAATTAAAGCAGTGTGCTAATATTTTCCTCCATAGGTGAACAGAGCAATGAGAACTCACATCTCTACTTTAATTCTGCATGCTGGTGCATATTTTAAGTTTAGTATCTTGCCACCCATCTTAACGTTATTGCCCCTCATGCTGAAATAAAGCAGCTTCTAATAAACAAGACTGCTGTTAGGTGACTCCCAGCTAGGAAGTGTTGTTAAAAGCAAAAGAACACATTTCTTAATGACACATTTTTATACCAGTTTCTGCCCTTTAGGAATAGTTTATGAGATGGTGGGCATAATAAACCATAATCCTCTCAATTTTGGCTTCTAATACACCGTTTTTGACTGAGTACTTAGGTATTCTGACATAGCTGCCATTAGAAAAATTTCAGAGATGCTTGGACTTATGCAACTCTCCTGTGCGATGTTTCTTCAAACTCTTATCTGTCACCCAGTGCCTCTGCAAAGGTCTTACCCTTCTAAAAGAGCTGAAATTCAGTTATCAGTGGGGGTTTCCGCTGCAGATGTGTGTGCCTGAGGGTAATTTTAGTAAGAACAGGTTTTTTAATTAGAAACCTTGGTGCTGTTAGTGTACTACAGGGCTGAATATGCAGACACTTCCCCTTTCATTGAAAAAATCTCTGTGGAAGGTTTGAGGCAGATCTTCACAGCTTAATTTGCAAGGGAGCAAGTGTATTGTGTTGTTACTGCTTGTGCAGCGCCTGGGTCATCTCAGAGAGTGGCAATGGCGTCGTTTAAAAAGAGTTGTCCTTATTGCCTAGCTTTGGGTATTTGTGCTTTCAAAAATGTGGAGTAAACAGTTTGTGACAAATTTTCTCTGGTCCAAGGTTATTGGATCTCCTTCAGTGGGCATATTTCCGTATTGAATAGGAACCCAACTGTCCTAAGCGGTTCCAGTGTAATCAAGTCTGCAGGTCTGGGGTTGAAAAAGATGACCTCCATAGATAGGCTGGCCTTGGGCGAAATTGTTAAGTAGGCAAAGTTCCCAGTTCCATTTGTCATTTCACCAGCATGCCCTCAAGCTGTTCCCTGCATCCCAAGAGTTATTCCGCCCTTCACTTCGTCAGGCACTCTCCAATCTCAACACTCAAAATTTACCTGGTCGGTGTTCTGCTCCCCCAGGGTCTCTATGATTGTGTGAATTGGTTATTTAAGTGAAATCATTTTAAAAACTTAATAAGTGATTATAGTTTACACTCATTTTCCTCCACATCCCATTCCCTTGCCCTTCACTCACTTATCGTGTGTGTATTTTAGAAGGATCTTACCAAAATCTCAGTACCTTCAGGTAAAGGGATATCTACCATAGCAAGTGTGCCAGCTGCCAGGGCAGAAGAGTTGAGGGAACTATTTTGTTAGGCCTTTTCCCCCTTTTAAAACCTAATTTTAAAAGGAAATAGCTAATTTCCTAATTTCATAAAGAAATAGCTCCTGTGAAGAGCCAATGCCTTCTGTAATGGTATGAGAGAGCCTTCCTTTGCCGAAAAGGTTAACAAGAAATAATTCAAAATAATTGATTGGTGGGTCTCCTTGACTCTCAGCAAATCAGCAACCAGGCAAGGGGCAGAAATGGAAAAAATAAAACTAAAAGGCAGCTCATACATATAACAAAGTGGAAAGGAGAGAGAGTAGCAAGATGCAAAAGGCAGAATAAAATAACAACTGGATTTAGTTTGGAGAAGCTGCTTTTATCAACCCCAAAAGAGAAGACTAGCAGATTGGTTTTGTTGTTCTAATAATTATTTTGTGGGAAATACTTCCAACATTCAGCAGACTAAAAGAAGAAGTTACAGAACCATAGAACTGGAAGGGAACCTTAGAACCACCTTGTTCAAATCAAGTATTTCAGAGGCAAACAATTTGAATAACATTCTATAAAACTGATTCATTCAAATATGCAATAAACCAATATAATACAGAGTTTATCAGAGCCCCTGAAACACGGAAGAATACAATTTCAACTTGAAATCACATGACCATAACTACATATTGCAATAATTAAAAGCACAAAATTTGAAGTCAGATGTGCGTTGAATCCTGTTTTATTAGTTGTGTTGTGTGACCTTGGACAAGGGATGCTATTTTGCTAAACCAAGCTTGGTACCTTCACTTGTAAAATTCAGATTAAAATGTGTGAGGACTGAATGATACATCTTAGTACAATGTCTGACATAATGTGGACAATCAATACAGCTCTTGTTAACACTGAGATTATTTAAAAAACAATGTTTACCACAGATAACAAGTTAGATAGCTTTAAAGCAGAGTGAAAAGCAAAGTGAATTTATGAAAGCTCAGTCACTATATGAAAAATCCATAATCTTCTCAATTGTAGATATATTCCAGAATGTTCTTGATAGTGAATTGTGTTTATTAATCATTATTAATTATGAATAACACATCATGAAGAGGGATCACAATTAAAGGGAAGAAAGGGGGCAAATATGTGAAAGGAGAATCCCATCTATTCCTAGGATTCTCCTTAAAACTGGTTGTAACATCTTCCCAGTCTCCTCATTAACAAGTAAAATCTTTATATCATGAGTATGAGAATTTTACATTTTTTTACATCTATATGAGAGTCATGCTTTTACCTATTTTTGAAATTGCCTTTGAATACATAGAAAAGTTTTATTTTTAAGTGTCAATATTCATAATATCCTGGGAGTTATATCCTTTGAAATAATTTAAATTTATGATGAAAAATTTGAGATGTCAACTTAAAAATATGCATGGTCATACTTAAATGTATATTGCTAGGTGAAAGAAGCCATCTGAAAAAGTACAGAATGTCTGATTTAAACTCTATGGCATTCTGGAAAGGGTAAAACTATGGAGACAGCAAAAAGATTCATTGTTGTCAGGGGTTAGTGAGTCAAGAAGGAGGAAGAAGCCTAGCTCGGAGGATTTTTAAGGCACTGGAGCTATTCTCTGTTACTCTACGATGCTTGGTACATGTTTGGTACATTTGTCCAAGCCCACAGCATAGGGAAGTTGCTCACACTTATAATACTAAATCCTCGGGAGGCTGAGGCAGGAGGACTGATTGTAACCAGGAGTTTGAGACCATTCTGGGCCCTCTAAAATAAATAAAATAAGTAAATAATTTTAAAAGCCAATAGCATATAAAATACCAAGAGTCAACTCTGATGTAAACCATAGACTTGAGTAATAAGGACAGGTCAACGCTCATGCTGAAACCCTGTAACAAAAGGCAGACTAGCAAGAGAAAAAGCATAAAACTTAATTTAATATAAGTTCTATATGACATGGGAGCCTTTGGAAAGGAAAACCTCAAGAAACGAGGAAATTTGTGTATTTTTATGGACAGCCATGTAGAGTTACATCTAATAATAATAAGGGAACTTAACAAGGTCTGTTCAGATTCTTGGCATTTTAGTGTGACATTCATTCCTTCTGGGTTCAGGGCAGGATACTTGCCACATGGGTGTCTTCAGTGGAGAAAATAGGAAGAAGACCTAGTTTTCATGGCCTGCTTCAAGGAAGAAGGGAAGATGAGAGTGGCATTCCTGCTTCTGCTGGTTTTCTCAAGTGCCAAAATACCATTGCCTGGGGCATTGTATCCTGAGCCCAGTTAGTAGGTTCCTTGATTGTTAACAAAAACCATTGAGGTGTGAGACGTTGATAGTGGAAAAGACTAACTGTATTGGGAGAGGGAGTATATGGGAATTTTCCTGTAAACCTAAAACTACTCTAAAAAACATAGTGTATTAATAAAAAAAAATTAAAAATGCAGTCAAAGGTTTTTCAAAATCCTATGTTACATATACTATTGATGGATGACTCCTAAAATTTTATTATTCCAGAGACTTTTATCTCTGAAGATACTTTGATTTTATTTTCACACAGGCCTATTCCTCTCCCAGAGTCCACAGCATTGCTGTCAATCAAAAAGGATGAGCAACACAGTGTGCAACCTACGCTGGGCCCAGTGATCTCCGGGAATTTTAATCATGACTGGAGTGATAAAGCAGTTGGAGTGAACACATTGTAACTGTGATGCAGGGTATTTCTGCTTTCCATGGTTCTTGACCTTTCTGAGGCCTAGTTGTTCATTTCACCCTCCTTTACGTTTAAGCCAAAACAATTCCAACTGCCTGGGCTGATGCAAGACAAAAAGACAAAATGACTCCTTAGGGGACATGTCTGAGTTTGGTTTCACCACCTGTTTGGCCCTGCATACCTGGAATGTCCATGCTCTCTCGAGAGACTCAGCAGCTTAACAACAATAACTATATCCAGTTTCTCTTGTCCTATCATTTTTAAGAGAGAAAGTAATACCTTGAAAGGGAAGACCTAATAACACAAAATTAAATTTAGAAAGACTTAGTTGCATTTGTTTTAATTTTTATTTAAAACCAAATGGTATGAAGTATTGACCATGTAAATGGATAACTTTTACATGACCTGTCAATAGGTCAACAAGTTCTGCAGGAGAGTTTTATCCCAGGTTTTTTATGATAAAAAATTTAAAGCATACTGAGAATTGGAAGGATAACACAATGAAAATGTATATCTAATATATTAAAAGTTAATATTTGCCATCTTTGTTTTATCTTTATCTGTACTAATTTTTTGTTGAATTATTTGAAAGTAAGTTTTAGATACCATGACACTATTTCTCTAAAAATTTCAACATGCATCTTCTAAGAATTAGAAGATTCTTCTCCACGACTACAATATTATTATTATAATTCTAAAATATAATAATATTACCAAATATTCAGGCAAATATGAATTTATTTGCTTTTTTCTCTAATATCTTCTATAACTTCTTCCTCCCAGTGATGAATCAGTCAAGATTCTCACATCCTATTTCATTGCTATGGTTTGAAATTATTTTTCAATCAATGATAATTTTTTTGTTGTTATTCATCCTATGATAAGAATCCTTTGGAAAGACCTAGCCAATTTTTCTACAGAATGTTTTATACTTTGAATTTTCCTATCTCTTTATTAGTTATTAAACTTTCCCTCTATACTTTGTATTTTCTGTAAACATGAAGTTAGAACTAAAAGATTGTATATTCATTGATTAACTTGAGTTCTATGTAGATTCTAGTTATCAGACCTTTGTCAGAATCATAATGTGCACAAATTTTCTCCCATTCTGAAGGCTGCTTGTTTGCTTTACTCACAGTGTCCTTAGCTGTGCAGAAAATTTTTAGCTTGATCAGCCCCAGTAATTTATTTTTGGAGTTGCTTCAATCGCAACTCAAATCGAGGGGGTTCCTCCTCATAGAATATTTTTCCAGGCCAATATCTTCAAGAGTTTTCCCTGCACTCTCTTCTAGTATTTTTATAGTTTCATGTTTTAAGTTTAAATCTTTTATTCAGTGAGAATCAATTTTTGTTAGTGGTGAAAGGTGAACGTCCAGTTTTAGTCTTCTATAGGTTGCCAGCCAGTTCTCCCAGCACCATTTGTTAAATACGAAATCTTTTCCCCAATGTGTTCTTTTGTTAGGCTTATCAAAGATCAAATGACGATATGTGACTGGGTTCATCTGTAGATTCTCTGTTCTGTTCCATATATCTACATCTCTATTTTGTCCCAGTACCATGCTGTTTTGATCACTATAGATTTGTAGTATAATCTGAAGTCTGGTAACGTGATGCCTCCTAACTTGTTTTTATTTCTACATAAGGTATTGGCGATTTAAGGTTTGTCTCCTCTCATATAAAATAAGGTACTATTTTTTCAAGATCTTTGAAGTATGTCATGGGTGCTTTGGTAGGGATTGCATGAGAACAATATCAGAGATGATATCAGAGAAATGCAAATCAAAACCATTTTTAGATATCACCTAACTTCAGCAAGATTAGCCCACATCACAAAATCCCAAAACTACAGATATTGGCGTTGGCATGGATGTGGAAAGAAGGGAACACCTTTGTACTGCTGGTAGGATTGCAAGCTAATACACCCTTTTTAGAAGGAAGTGTGGAGAATTCTTAAGGAGCTACAAGTCGATCTACCATTTGATCCTGCAATTCCATTACTAGGTATCTACCCAGATAACCAAAAATCATTTTACAACAAAGACATTTGCACCAGAATGTTTATTGCATTCCAATTCATAATTGCCAAGTTGTGGAAGCAGCCCAAATATCTATCAATCGTGAATGGATTAACAAATTGTGGTATGTGTATGTGGAACAATATTCAGCCATAAAAATGATGGAGACTTTACATCTTTTATGTTTACCTGGATGCAGCTAGAACATATTCTTCTAAAGTATCTCAAAAATGGGGAAAAAGTATCCAGTATATTCAATACTATTGTGGAATCAATATATAATCACTTACACATTTATACAAATGATAAAACACAAATATAGTCCAGAAAGAAGGAGGGGAATGGAGGGAGAGGGGAGGGGAGGGAGAAGGACGAGCAGAAGGAGGGTATTTGGTGGTAACTCACCTAATGTACACGATGCAAAGGTACATTTCAAAACAACTAAGTAAATTATGACTGTCTTACCACAAAAATAATAAGTGAAGTGCTGGTTATGTTAATCAGTTTTATTTAAGCATTCCACATTGTGTATCAAATCATCACTTGGTACCTCATAGATGTATATAGTTATGATTTAATGAAAATTAAGTTAAAAATAAAAGATTGTATGTTGAATTTATCATTTTAAGAATGTCAAATAGATAATGAAATTATCTTCAAAATGTATACCACTGGAAAGCACAAAACACCAAGTTGTCCTTCCCAATAGGGATGAGGAGGTGGATCATTGGTATAGGTAGGGACAGCCAGATCTTATAACAGCAAGGTTGTGTGTGTGTGTGTGCACGTATGTGTACCCACCCGAGCACATTGTCCACAAATGCATGTATTCTCCTTGCAATTGGCAAGTATTTATAATTTGTTGGAGGGATCAACTTTAGTCAAAAAGAATTAGTAAAGACTCATTTTTATTTATTAATGTTTTCAATCAGTTACCATCATTTTTATTGATGGTCAAATTGTTTCAAAGTTGCCTTGCTGGCTCCATGTCCCTTTGTTAAGTTCCTATTACTTTATGAGCACTTCTTAAAAACGGTAGCCAATCCTCTTCTCTTCCGTTTCCTGTTTTAGACCTGATAGCAGCTCATTTTTTTTTTCTTTTTAAGGAACTTCAGTCTTTTGAATGCAAAATGATTTTTAGAAACCAGTCCTAGGGATGTTCATTGCTACTACTCTGTCATTGCTTCTAGGCCATTTCTATGAACAAAGTTGGAAAGAGATACAGAGAGTGTGTGTGTATTTACACATATTATAGACAGAGAGATTCATAACTCTGTGTCATATTCCTAATATAAATTTAATATTATAGAGCTTCTTTAAGTTCTTTATATTTGGTTTCTTTCCTCTTGCATCAAAAATTTGGTTTCTAATAATAAGTAAATAATAACTTGTTTGATTTATCCTACATTTCATAATTATATCAACAGTGCTACTAAAAATAAAACCACTGAGTGAAATTTAAGACATTTTTATAAAGCCAGCCATGGTGGCTCCCGTCTGTAATCCTAGCACTTTGGGAGGTTAAGGAGGGTGGATCACCTGAGGTGAGGATTTCGAGACCACCCTGAGCAAGAGCAAGACCCCCATCTCTCAAAATTAGCTGGGTGTTATGGGGGGCACCTGTAGTCCCAGATATTTGGGAGCCTCAAGCGAGATGGTCACTTAACCTCTAGAGTTTGAGGTTGCTGTGAGCTATGATGCCACAGCATTCTACTGAAGGCAACAAAATGAGACTCTGTCTCAAAAAAAAAAAAAAAGACTTTTTTTATACTTTATTTTGTCCTATAATAAAAGACTTATTATTTGTTTTACTTATTCATTTGTTTTACTTATTCATGTAAAGACTTATTCAGAGACTTATTCATTTGTTTTACTTTTTTTTAATTTTAGGTTATATCTCATAATTTATTTTGGTTTAATAAATAAAAGGCAAAAGATTTATACATTCTAAAGAGATACCAGAGTATAGTTTAATAAATAAATAAAACCATTTACATAATTTAAAAGAGAAAAATATTTGAAATTCTTTTCAGAGAAATTATTTTTTCTGTTTCCTATGCTCTTTATAAGTAAATATTTGTATTATTTCATGTTTCTTTAAGCAAATGCATACATATGTATGTTTATATTCCAGCTTCTTTAAAAATTTCATTTAATATATCCTGGAGATAATTTGCTTCAGTACATAAATACCAGTCTTCATTCTTTTTTTTTATAGCTGTGTAATATACTCTTTGGTGGAAGTACATTAGTTCATTAAACCAACCCTCTTAATGCTGAACATTTGGAGTGATTCCAGCCTTTTGCTATTTCAAATGGTTCTGCTATGTAACCATTTGGCTTGGTATTTCATACCTGGATGGTTTTCTTTGTCTCCTAGATGAAATCTTTATAGTGGGAATGCTGAGTCGAGGGGTTAATGCATATGTAATTTTGTTTGATATTGCCGAATTCTCCTTTATAGGACTTATGCCATTTATAATAATTTCAGCAGTGTTACATGGGGTGGTTCTCCATAGCATAGCCAACAGAGACCTTTGTAAAACTTTTGGATTTGTCAATTTATTAGGTGAGAAATTGCATCCTCTTGTAGTTTAATTTGTATGTATCTAATTTTAATGAAGAAGACTGATAATATTTTTCATATGCTTAAATGTCATTTGCTTAGCCTTTTTCTGGAACTCTTTTCACATTTCCTGCCCAAATTTTTATTACAACGTTTGACCATTTTTATCTTCATATCTAAGAGTTTTTTTAATGCTAAATGGATAAATCATTTGCCTATAATACAATGTGCATTTTTTTGTTTGTAATTTATTTGTGTTTTATTTTTATTTAAGATTTAGTGTATCAGCCTTGCCTTTTGTTGCTACTGGATTTTGAACGCTAAAAAGCTCATCTTCATTCCTTGGCTATAGAGTAATCTGTCTATGTTTCATCTGGAACTTGCATTTTTTTTAAATCTCTAATTTATTTGGAGGTATTCAGGGTGGAGTGTGGGATCTAGATCCCACTTTATCTTTTTGTAAATGACTCTCATCCAGTTGTCCCAACATTTCTGATTAAGAAGTTTGCTTTCCCTAATGATTTTGGATGTCACTGAAAACTCACATCATGTGCACTTGGATAGATTCTGGATGTTTCTGTTCTAAAACATTGCTGTCCATTCATGTGACATCATCTACAGTTTTTGTAAAAAGCATATTACAGAGGGTTCTTAATATAGTTTGATTTATTATATCTTGTCTATTTTGCCCCCAACCCCCATTATTCATCTTTTTCAGGTTTTTCTTCTAGTCATTTTAAATAGGCATATTGCAGTAAACATTTCTAGCTTTGAATAATAAGTTACTTACTTACTGTGATTATACATATGATGTTGTAGCTTCTTAACTTGGAGATAATTGACATTTTGATAATATTGATTTAACCTATCTAAAAGTAGGGTTTCTCCTTCTATTTTTCTATTCCTGCTTTGAATCTTTTAGGAAATTTAAGATTATATTTTTCATAATTTTAATCAAATGTATTCCTAGTTATTTAATCATTAAATTTGCTATGGATATGGGATTTTTCTCTTCCACTATCTCTTCTAACTGGTTATTATTTGAAGGTATATAAAGTTGACAGATATTTTATGTTAATCAAATATTTGATTAACATATAAATCTGTTATTTTACTGAACTCTTATTGTACAACAGTATATTAAAACCAATTCTTTTGGCTTTTTCAGCTATATTATAATCTACACAAAGAGATGGTTGTACTTATTCTTTCCAGTTTTATGCCTCTACTTGTTTTCTCTTATCTGGTTCTATTGATAATATCTACATTAAAATATCAAATAAGGGTGGAGATATTCAGAGTGTTTGCAAGGGTCCTATTTTTGGTTAGAAATCAGCCATTTCTTCCCCATTAAGATGCTGCCTTATGCAATTGATCCACAATTTCATAGAGATGATTATTGATTGATTGATTTGCATAAATATAGTGGTGTTTTAAAGAAAGATTCATAAATTCCTTTACTATGAAGTGATTTTGAGAATTTGTTTTTTCTGAGTTTATGAAAATGATAATGTGATTTTTTTCCCTCAGGTGCACTAAAGGACATCTACTGGGTTTGGGCTATTTTCCCTCCATTTATCTGCAAATTGAACTGGTGTGCTTTGTTCGTTGGCTGTGGATGCTTCTTTGCCTTTCTTGTTTGTTGTTATGGTTTTTGAAGATTGTGAAGGATTAGAATTTAGTTAGTGATCATTATCTTATGGTTACATGGAAAGCTTACTAGATTTCTTTTTGCAAATTATAATACATTTATAATTCTAAGAGAGACAATTTATGTTTTAGTTTATTAAGTCAATTTACTAGAATATTGTGATGTTGTCTTCCTATAAATTAGAGAGTTGGAGTTTTCTTCCACTGATGAGTCCAGTCCCAAACAACTTACATTTGCCTCTGAGATTTCTCCTCCTTGCAGTATCTCTAGAGCGTTTTCAACCCCAGTTCTTGGTGTGAGTAGGTTATCTCCTCCAGGAGAAAGTGTCTTTTCTCTCTAAGCTTCCTTAGCAACTATTATATCTTCTGAGTATATATAGTGCCTTAGACTCTTTTCTTCTTTTTAATTCTATTAAGTGCATAGCATCACAAAAAGATGGGTAGAACATTTTTTAAAAGGTTAGAGTCATAAGATTAATTTCTTTTTTTGCCTAATGTCTGTGATCTAAAACCTATAGGATACAAATTTTTCTATAGAAAATTATTAACCATATAGTTTTAAATTAAAAGCTAACCCTGGGTTTTTTGTGAAAAGTGTTTTTCAAACAAGCCCTTTGTTAAATATAAAAATTAAAATTTTAAGAAATGCACATACTTTATACAAAGAATCATTAAAAACTACACACACAGCCAACTATTAAAATAATTGCTGTTTCAGTCAATTATTCCATAATTTTAAGCCAAATAATTCATATTCCTATAAAAATCAATTTTTTTACATATACAGATAGTTCAAAAGTATATTTAAATTTTAGAACCACTGAATTACATTCTTTATAAAAAATTTATCACTGAAAAATTGCTAAAGAACTACTCAGGATTACTGGGACAATACTTTATATTCATTGACAGTCAGATATATTTATTTTTCTTTTCCTGGAAAAGGTAACACGTTTTTCATTTCTAAGTAGTTACCCTCTATGACAGAGCTTCTAAACAGCCATTGGAAGATATGAATGGCCAATTCCCATCTTCCAAAATAAAATGGCTTAGAACAGATTTTAAAAGAGTTTGAAGTTTTGAGGTTTTTTTCCCTCATAATATAAATCCAAAAATTTTTACAGAATAAATCTTGGTTTCAAGGACTGACAGGGATTGTCTGAGGAAGAGAAAGAAAAGAAGCAGGAAGAGGAGAAAGGAAAATATTTGCTGGCCTGAGGCCGCCCGTGAACATCACATACGAGGACGTATTATTTCAGTGGGTGGGGGCGGGGAAGAAGAGCAGGAACTAAAATGTATTAGCTACGTACTGTGGAGCTCTTCGCATAGACATGTTATCAACTCTGCATACATGCACTTTGAGAAAGACTTTCCATCATTATGAATTAAGAGATCTGGGGAGGCCACAGGAATTAGGCTAACTTTGTCCAAGGTGATTTAGTAGGGGACCATCTCGCTTCAAAGTCTAAATGTACACATCTCTTTCATGCTTTTAATGTTTCTTCTATGTTCTGCATTTACTGCCCCTGTTTTTCCATTGCTATTTGTGTTACTGTCTAGAGTTTCTCTCCCCTTTAGGTCTGCTCATTTTATAAGCTTTTACCTGTCCTAAGAAGCAATAACCAAGCACAGGTGTGATACAATATTTGTGAGTTTATAGTAAATGTTCAGTTTTAAGTATTTGTTATATTCATCTATACATCACCTAAAACATTGTCACTGATTTTGTGCTCACCACCTGTTAGAAAATAATGACCTGGAAATAAATCTGCTGTGGGTAAGATACTTCTCCTTAGTCTGTTTGCAAGGGACTGATCTTTCCTTGGAACGGGATCACCAGCCTCCCCTGCACTCTTCCTCTTCTAATGAAACTGTTAAGTGGAGCAGAGTAAAAGCAGCAATATTAGTAATTTAGTGGAACTCCAAGAGAGGAGAGTTGCAAAAGTGAAACCTGGGAAGGTGGAATTAAAGCACGCCTAAGGCTGCAACTAACTCGACTGTGGACAAGTCTTGAGGACTTGACAGGAGGAGAATTGACTCATGACTTCCTCGGAGCAAAAGGAAAACATGCAGACTGAGCATTCTTCTTCACGTTTAGTGGCAGACAGCATTCAAGGTTTGCTCTGGGGATCCTAATCAGGGTCAGCCTGGTTTGGCGCATTCCACAGTATTAATGATCAGACCCTCTGAGGAAGAAGAAGAAGCAAAAAATATTCAAACTGAGAGGGATTTGGCTGTATCCAAGCCATCTTAGGCTCTGACCATTACAGTTCTGGGGAACTGACTTAAGCCGTCCTTTAAGTTACCGTATATACTCGAGTATAAGCCGAGTTTTTTCCGGCACAAAATTTGTGCCGAAAAAACCCGAACTCGGCT
>CAUYPK010095127.1:0-12549 GCA_963574355.1 Loris lydekkerianus | reverse complement strand
ACATCTGTACCAGAATGTTTATTGCAGCCCAATTCATAATTGCTAAGTCATGGAAGAAGCCCAAATGCCCATTGACCCACGAATGGACTAGCAAATTGTGGTACATGTATACCATGGAATACTATGCAGCCTTAAAGAAAGGTGGAGACTTTACCTCTTTCATGTTTACATGGATGGAGCTGGAACATATTCGTCTTAGCCAAGTATCTCAGGAATGGAAGAAAAAGTATCCAATATACTCAGTTCTACTATGAAGCTAAATTATACCTTTCACATGAAGACTATAACCCAACTGTAGCACAAGACTGTGGGGAAAGGGCCAAGGGAGGGTAAGGGAGGGGGGAAGTTAGGGTGGAGGGAGGGTAATGGGTGGGGCCACATCTATGGTACATCTTAGAATGGGTACAGGTGAAACTCACTAAATGCAGAATACAAATGCCTACATACAATAACTAAGAAAATGCCATGAAGGCTACATTGAACAATTTGATGAGAATATTTCAGATTGTATATGAAACCTGCACATTGTACCCTTTGATTGTACTAATGTACACAGCTATGATTTAACAATAAAAATAAATAAATTTTTAAAAAGTTAGATCAGAAAAAAAAAAGCATGGACATTATAAAATGTCAGCAAAGGACTAGGTTAAGGGGGGACTTACATAACAATGATTCCAAGCCAAAAATAGCTATGATGTAACACAAAAGTAGAAGTGACTACAGTTGTACCAATTCTTTCCCGGTATCTATCTTCAGAAGATGAGAATTCAGTTTCATACAGGTAGTATGAGTTTTTGGCCAGGGTTTGGCTTGTTTGCAAAGGTGATAGCAACTACTTCCAAATCCAATCTAATTATTTCAAACAAGACTCACAGGCATATTGTAGAAAAATGTAAGCATACTAGGTAAACCTACTATCCAGGTTGAAATAAAGGTTATTTTATCACTGAAACAATCTATTATTAGATGAATTCTTTCATAAAGTAGGGAAAAACTCATCCTGTTCAGGAATTAAAAATATAGTCTATATTTGAAAATAACCAGGTATCTCTAAATCTGCCTGCCTACCATCTTCTTTTTAACCTAGCCAGAGCATATTTCCTTATACACACTCACATGCACACACACACACACACACAAACATATGTACAGAGGCACACACATATTGAATATCTGTATTTATGAGAAAATACCAATAATCAACTAAAAATGAAGAATGGAGATAAACAAGTCTTCACAAAGTCCAATAAAAATATGAAATCTTGACTTAGAAATTCATAAGTGAAAATTAAAATAATGAAACAATTTTCAGTTATGATAGCACTAAATGTTTTAAACGGTTGATAACCTTTTGAATTGGCAAATTAATGTGAATAGAAAATTACTTTCCATTTTAAATAATTTCTCCTGTCTGAAATTCTAAGTTCTAAGAACACATTCAAAGGTATGCAGTATGGGCATTTGTCTTCTTTTACTTTTCTCTAATGGATACATTGGGGAAACAAAACCAAGAGATTAGCAACAAAAATAATCATGATTAAGAAATATCTTGGAATGGGTACAGGCAAAACTTACTAAAGGCAGAATACAAATGTCTACATATAATAACTAAGAAAATGCCATGAAGGCTACGTTGAACAGTTTGACGAGAATATTTCACATTGTATATGAAACCAGCACATTGTGCCCCTTGATTGCACTAATGTACACAGCTATGATTTAACAATAACAAAAAAATAAAATAAAATAAAACAATCTGACAATTCTGTGACCCTCTTCCCATCAAAAAAAAAAAAAAAAAATACAGTGATGCAGGAGAAGGTGGCCACAATCAGCCCCCTTAGCCCTGGTGGTGTTGGTAATAGCTTGGGGAAGAGCTAGATACTGCTGGGGCTGGAGGTACTAGCTTGATGGAAGAGCTAGATACCTGCTTGGGGGTGAGACACTGGCCCTGCTATCTCATCTACCTGCTCTTCTGGCTGGTCAATTTTATGTAAGTTTCCAAGGCCTGAGAATTCACTGGATAGCTGGCTTCAACTGAGGAAGACCCATGCTCTAAAAGTTAACAATGAGTTCTGCAAAACAACCCCCTGCAACTATATAAACCCCTGAGCAGAGAGCTGGGAGCCAGACCTCCAAGAGGAAGCAGGAGAGCTTGTTCCCCTCCTGGCTTCTCTCAGCTAGGAGGTTTGGCTTTTTGTAGTTGTTGTAATTTTTGTTTCTGTGAATAAATCCTGACTTACCACTGATCCTGTGGTCCATCCATTCATTCTTCAAATCACGGAGAGCAAGAACCTGAAAGTCCAGTAGCAACAGCACCGATAATTATTTAATTTCACAAATATTCTTAATATGTACAACAAAACAATAGATTGTGATATGCTGTGTCTGCATTTGTTATATGTGGATGGAGTTTCAAATGGTATTAGTTTCTATTTTATTAAAAATTAAAACCTATGTCAAAAGCTTCTAAAAGGTAAAATTTTAGATGTTTAAAAATATTTAATGATAACTAAATTTGTATCTAACACTTTTTCTATATACGTAATTAATTCCAAAGAGTTAATTTCCAAGAAAAAATTAAAACAAAATGTGAAAATAATTAAGGATTTTTATATTTTTACAATTGTTTTTTGAAAGTGTTTGGCCAATTCATAAATCCACCAGTACATATGTTGGCTAATTTAATGTCATGGTGGAATCATCATTTTTTGCAGTCCAATTATTTAGGTAAATAAATTCTTATGTAACAGATGATGAATGAAAATCGCCATTGTTATCAAGAATGCAAAACAGAATTAGCCTGGTGATTGAATTACATGGGAAACCAATTCAAAATTGCAACATTACATTTCAGTTAACTTTAAACAATAGGACAATGTAGGAGCTAAAAGAAAGTACAGGTAAATAATTACAACTTTCTAACTACACACAGATGAGGAAAAGTTTAGGTTGAACTCTAAATATATCATTATCATTGATACTAAAAATAATTCTGCCACCATGTTGTATATAAGCATGTTAAATAACTTTGTTTCATCACTAATCAAAGAAATAAAAACAAAAATATTTGTATTTTACCTATAAAATCAGTAAATATTAAGTAAAATATAATCATATCTAAAACAATGAAATTTTACTTATAAGTAAATATTTGAAAACCAAATGTAATTACCCATATTTGGACAATGTGTAGGGAAGGAAATCAGCCATCATCCACAGAAGCTCCTCCTAATCTGTGACTGCACCATTTTACTGGATAGAAATTTTAAATATGCATTAAAACCCAAAACATGTATGAACCTACAGCTCTCACAGTTCAAGATGGTGAAAAAATAATTCTGTTTTAAATAGATTGATTTGGAAAAAAGAGACTAGATGGTGGAAAAAATAAAACAAGAAGATATCAGAACCTCCCCGCAAAAGCACAAGGAATAGCTGGATTCAAGCCTGGATAAAGTCCCATTTATAAAAGGACATCTCATATTTTTAAAGAAATTTCTTTCTCTCTAAGCAATGATTAAGTATATTCTGGGTTGAGAATTGAAATTAACATCCACAAGTCATTTCTGTAATAACATTTGAAAGAAGCAAATAAGTGAGAGCAATTATACTCACCTACTTGAAAAAGTAATTGAAAATTTCATAGAAGAATCCTAATTGTAAAACAGTTAAAATTATTTCAGAAAAGTTAATTTATTGCACAGATGAATATCTGAGAACCTACAGAAGAAACTTCTAGAAAATCTAGTAATGACAGAAAATACCTTGTGAGAATCTGTGAAAAACTACAAAGGAAGCTCTCATGTAATTGCTGATTTATAGTTTTTCTTCTCCACAAAATACCTATCAGGGCTGAAAGTGTTGCCCTGACTTTTGGTACTTTGAAATATATTTCATAAATCATAGGTATTTCAACCGAAAATGAGAAGGATATTAAATTAACATATTGCTTAATGAGAACCTCCCAGTATTAAGCCTGAGGCTTTAAAGGAAAAAGAAAATGAACAAAATTGGGCGCTGTGTTAAAGATTACATAGAAAAACATAGAAAAGCATGTTGCTGTGTTAGAATAGAAATTATATTTTTAGCCTTACTAGTAAATTATAAGTAATAATCCTTACTGGTAATCTATATCAGAACCCACTGTAGAGTGTTTCCATTTTGTTTAGTATAGCATAACGCAGTCTAACATAGCCTGGTTTGGCACAGTAATAAATTATATAATTTATATAATTTGAGAGACTTCACTGGACATCAGCTTGTGGGTAGTAAAGAAACTTCCTTACAATCTAATATAAACTTTTGATGACTCAGAACCTTACTACTGACTTCATTGTCCTCTGGCCTCTTCCACTTATTTTTCTTGTAAATCAAGTTTATTGTCCTATTGCAGTTCATTTCCCCTCTTGTTGTATAACACCCAGAAGCCTCTCCATTCATCAGAGGCGGTGAACCACAAACCTTCCCCCCATCACTGTCATCCCCACAGACCCCTGTCCCCTGGCTGCTCAGTCTCTGCCTCCCACCTCAGATCTTTTCTACTCTGCTTTGGCCAATCACTCCTACAGGAAACCGAGGTCTTTGTCACAAACTTTAAGGTAGTTTTTACTTTTCTTTGAAAAATACTAAGAAAAATACATAATGGAAACAAACACTAAAAACAATGGATTTGGCTAGAAAAAAAATATTTGTTACTAATATAAAGTCAAATATAAGAACACACAAATCAGAAAGGAAAGACTGGCTGGGCAAGGTGGCTCACTGTAATCCTAGCACCCTGGGAGGCCAAGGTTGGTGGATTGCTTGAGCTTATGAGCCTGAGCAAGAGTGAAACACCTATCTCTACAAAAACAAAAAAAAAATTGGCTAGTCCTCGTGGCTAGTGCATGTAGTCAGCTACAGGACTGTCCCAGCTAGTGTAGGCTAAAGCAAGAGGATCATTTGAGCCCAGGAGTTTAAGGTTACTGTAGCTATGTTGCTAGGGCACTCTACCCAGGGTGACAGAGTGAGATTCTGTATGAAAAAAATAGTGATAAATAAATAAATAAGAAAAGACAACCTTCATCCCTTCACCAGTGGGTAAATAGTGTGAAGAAATGTGAAATATGAATAAAAAAATCATAATCATAAATCAATTAAAAATGTGAAAAAAATGCTATTCTTACTTATAGCAAGTAAGTAAATTAAATCTAAAAAACTGAAGATTATTATTTTTGACTATCATCTTGGTAAACTTAATGCCCATTTATATATATTTATATATATAAAAGACCCATGCTAAGTTTGGAAAATGTGTTTTACTAGTTATTTACAAAGATTTGGGGTATACTAGTCTGTAGATTTTGTTCTATATCTCAATCTCTTATACTAAATGCTGAAGTAATGCTTCAGGGGAATTAAAATATATAAGAAGCTTTTGAGATGTGACTGACTGATCTCCATCAAAAGGGGAAGGCTTAGTATATTATGTGTTACATGCTAGAAAATATTATAGTCTTTAAAAGCAGAAAAGATAATGTACATACAATGACATTGTGCAAATTTAAATATTTATATTCTTAAGAAAGCATCATTTGGTTGACAATATACTTCATTTTGTGTTAGTGAGAGAGATGTGATCAAGTTTATGGGGGGAAATCCTTCATTTATTAAAATCTTTAAAATAAGAAAAATGTATATCCTGCATAATATAATTTTATAATATTTAATATATACAATATGTTTGTTATATGTAACACAGGATGAAGTCTGATAGCAATAGCATCAATTTCACCTGCAAGGTTAATTAGGAATCTTTCCTATTAAAGACATCTCTGGTTCAGTGTTTATTCTGTATTAGTTATTATTTTTGATTTTAAAATGCCATTTTATTTATAATTTTTGTATATTACATAAATTATTTTACCCTGATTTTATAACATATAAATTATTGTAGCCTACTGAGATGGTTAATTTTAGGTGATAACCTGCATGAACTGGAACATCTAGAAACCTGATAAAGCCTTGTTTGGGGTGTGTCTATGAGAGCGTTTCCCAGAGGAGTTTAGTGTGTGAGTCTGAGTGGACCAGGTGTAGAAAACTACCTTTATTGTGGATGGGCACCATCCAGTCTACCAGGGCCCAGACACAATGAAAACAGAGTAAGGCAAATGTGTCCATCCCTCTCCTGGAGCTGGGATGCTCTCCTCCTTCCTTGGACATTGGAATGCGTGCTCTACAGGACTTTGGACTCCAGGACTTACTCCAGCTCCAGTCCAGTTCACAGGCCTTTGGCCTTGAAGTGAGAATTATCCCATCAGCTTTCCTGTTCCTTTCCTTTCTTTTTTTTTAGACAGAATCTCACTTTGTGCCCTCAGTAGGGTGCCAACATGTCACAGCTCACAACAACCTCAAACTCTTGGGCTCAAGTGAATCTCTTTCCTCAGCCTCTCAAGTAGCTGGGACTACGGGCACCTGACACAACACCCAGTTATTTTTAGAGATGGGATCTGAACTGGTGAGCTTTTTCAAGCTGGTCTTGAACTGGTGAGCTTAGGCAATCCACCTGCCTCGGCCACCCAGAGTGCTAGGATTATAGGTGTGAGCCACGGAGCCTGGCCTTAGCTTTCCTGTTTCTGAGGCCTTGGGACTTGGACTCAACAACACGTCCAGCCTCCCAGGGTCTCCATCTTGCAAATGGCCTTCCCTAGGACTTTTTAGTCTTCATTAAATGCCCGAAAAAATTTCCCTAACAAGCCCTCTCATATACAGTGTTTCTACGTACAATATACAGAGGCTGCCAAAAATGTTTATACACATTTCATGCAAGCAAAAAAGCTATATTAAAATCGCAATACTCAAGCCATGTTTGACTTCTGCAATTATAAGAGAAACAAGACGCAATATATAAGATAACAAATGTTAGCAATATAATCTGAGTATCATGATTGTAATAGTTTTTCCTTGCATAAAATTTGTATACATTTTTTGGTACCCTCTGTATATATCTTGTTGCTTCTGTATCTCTGGCGAACCTAACTAGTGCCCTCACTTATGTCTGTGTTGTCAAAGTTTAACAGTAGCAGATTCAAATATGGTTTCAAAAACAAATTATAAATAGAGATTTCAAATATGAAATTTCTGAACCTTGTAGCATCTTATACACATTTAATAGCTCCCTCTATATCAGAATATCATGATTATGTAAATTAATATTCTTTATAAATAGGATACTTTATTTTAAAATAGAATGGATTTTAGAGATGTTTATCATTATTATTTTACTTTTATAAACAAAAGCTGTACATAATAAATGCATATTACTTGATCACTACCCCCTGTCATGAACCTATTTCATTACCTCTCAAAGTGGCTTAACCACCCTGTTTTCATTTATTGTTATTACTTTTTCTGATTAAAAACACGTAACATGAGGCTTACCCACTTAGAAAGTTTTTAACACCAAATACACTTGCTTTACAATAGATTATAAGCACTTGCTTTACAATAAATTTCTGGGACCAATTAATCTTATATAAAAGAAATTTTGCACCCTTTGACTAAAAACTCCTTGTCTTTACTCCTCCTAGTTCCTGTCAACCACCCTCCCACTCGCTGTTTCTAGAAGTTTGACTGTTGTAAATTTATCATGGAAATGGTATACTGCCGTGGTTGTCCTTCTGCCTCTTACCTTATTACACACAGCATAATGTCCTCTGGGTTCTTCTACTTGTTTGTAAAGGACAGGATTTGTGTTTTATTATTGCTGAATAAATAATACTGAATTGCAGATACAGCCCATGTTTTCTTTATCCATTGTTCCATCAATTGTTTCCAGATCTTAGCTACTGTGAATAATGCTGCAATGAGCATGGGAATGCAGGTCTCTTTGAGATCTTGATTTCAGTTCCTTTAGAACTAAAGGAGGACTTTAGTCTGATGAAATGATAGTTGTATATTTAGTTCTTCAAGAATTTCCACTCTGTTTTTCATTCTAGAAGCTTCACAAATTTACATTCGCTCCAAAAGTTTACCAGTGCTTTTTTTTTTTTTTTTTCACCACATTCCTGCCAACATTTGTTGTCATTCTTTTTTGAGGTTGTTTGGAGGTGGGGAATTTTTTAATAATAGATCACCTAACATTGTGACATTGCTATGTAATGACCTTTTTATTTTTGTGATTGTTATTGACTTAAAGTCTGTTTTGTCTGATATAAATGTAGCCATCTTTGCTCTCTTTTGGTTGATATTTGCAAGGAATATTTTTCAACCCTTTCACTTTCAACATATGTGTGTCAAATCTAAAGTACCTCTCTTGTAGATATCATGTAGTTGAATCTTTTTGTTTCACTTTATTCTTTCAGTCATTCAGTGTCTTCTGATCAGTGAGTATAATCTATTTACATTTAAAGTAATAGTTAAGGACTTAGTATAGCCATTCTGCTCATTGTTCAGGGGTTTTATTGCTCTTTTTGTATTTCTTTGTTCCTCTCTTTCTGTCCTGCTGACTTTTTGTGATTTGATGATTGGTACTGATAAGTTTTGATTATATTTTCTATTTTTGTTTACTGTAGGTTTCCCCTTGCTTTTTAATGAGGCTAAATAAAAGTTATTGTAATAACAGTCTACTTAGACCTGATAACATCTAGACATCAATTTCGTACAAATCTCTACATTTTAGTCCCCTCTCCAACTTTATTGTATTGATTTAGAAATTACTTTGGGTTTTGTTTTTTTGTTTGTTTGGTTTTTTGCATCTCTTAACTAATTGTTCACATTATAGTTATTCTTAATACTTTTTTCTTATATTTATAACAACTGCTTTAAATTCCTTGACTGTGTCCTGGTGTGATGGCTCACACCTGTAATCCTAGCACTCTTGGAGCCTGAGGCTAGTGTACTGCTTGACTTCAGGAGTTTCAAATCAGCCTGAGCAAGACCAGGACCCTGTCTCTACTAAAAATAAAAACACTATCCAGGCACGGCACATGCCTGTAGTCCCAAGTACTTGGGAAGCTGAGGCAGGAGAATCCCTTGAGGCCAAGAGTTTGAGGCTGCTGTGTGCTACAGTGATGCCATGGCACTCTACCCGGGGTGACAGAGTGAGACTCTGTCTCAACAACAACACTCATAATAATAATAATTTATATTATGATATTAGGTATGACATGTTTTAGAAACTCTGTTTTCTGTGATGTTCCTCTCTAAATAATGATTTTTCTTCTAATCTCAGTTCACATGACTGGACACAAACTCCAGATTCACCACTCACCTGGGCAGACATTGAAATCCCACTCAGTTCTTTCAGCTTCCAGGTTCCCACCCCCCCAATCCCCCCAAAAAAAACCCTTTTCACTGGGGCTCCTCTGCACACTTGTAGTCATGTACTTAGAGAAGAGGTTGAATAGATTTTATTAGCATATTTAGGGGCTAACCCCTTCCATGACATTTTCCTATTCCAAATTACCTCCCTAAATTTCTATTTTTTTCTTTCAAGCTCAGATGCACTGACTCCTTAGCTAATAAACTTACAGATTTCTACCACCCAAACTCCTAAGTATCAAGGAGAACTCTCAGACAAAAATCTGAAAACTTGAAAATCCTCCGGTTTTAGTCTAACGAGTATTTCTAATATGAGTTTTTCTTTAGTATTTTAATTGATTTATCTAATTTTTGTTACAAGAGTGTGCTTGAATGGTAAATTACTCCATTTTTACTTTGAAGAGAAAGTTCTTCCAAACAATTTTGTCACAAATGTTATATGAATATATTAACTACTTCAACAGAATAGATAACATAAATTATGTTCTAAAAATTATATAACAAACATTCTAATACTTATCTTGATTATGAAAAGTGAACTTAGTAAAGATCCATAAAGGTTTAAAGTGAAAGTGATACTGAAAGTTACTAAAATGTGGTATCTTTATAGGAAGAACCTTGTAGCTATACAGGGGTTCTCAAACTTTTTAAACAGGGGGCCAGTTCACTGTCCCTCAGACCATTGGAGGGGCCGAACTATAGTTAAAAAAAAATATATGAGCAAATTCCTATGCACACTGCACATATCTTATTTTGAAGTAAAAAAACAAAATGGGAAAAAGTATAATCACACTGTCTCATGTGGCCCGTGGGCCGCAGTTTGAGGACCCCTGCTTTAGAAGAACAGCTTTTATAATAATAGGTGGGTAAAAATGGAAAATTAAAGAATTATTGCATTTATTTGTACTTTTCAGTTGGCTCTTACAAATTTTTGGTCCAACGTTTGTTGTTTTAGGATATTTAAGTGTTGTATTACATTTTTCTTGTTTTCCTGGCTGTTTTTAGGGGAGATTTTTATGACCTAAAACATTTTGATTCCCATTTTCTATGTTCTTTTCTGTGCAGCATATAGACGAAAAAATGTTCCTGTGGACTGTGACAGCTGAAGCCCTTTGTTGGATTCCTGTGTCAGGAGGGTCCTCTTCTGTCAAGACAATGTAATGCAGCCTCTTAAATGGATGGACTTTGAAGAGAGGAGGAAAAGGTTTTTTTGGTGGATGTATGTGGGTGTGTTTTAAATACCATTTTGTTTAAGACTACCCTAACACCCTCCCTCTTACACAACACACATTTGTTTTTTCGTTGCAAATGTGCTGCTTCTTTGCCTTTTACCCTCTTTCCCCGAGAAGTGTTTTTCCAAGGCTGACTCATAGAATCTAGAACTGATTTTTGAGTCTTTCATCTCTACTCAGAAATCTGATCTATTGGGACTCTTTTGTGGAATTTTCACTATTAGTGTGGTCTTCCTTTTCCAAAACCCTAGAACACTTTGAATAGTTAGTGATGATATCTAGGATAAGTCCACTACAAATTGGTTACTATCTTTCTGTTTACAAGTACAGTATTTTGAATTTTTAATATTCTCTGACCTGTATTCATGAAAAAGGCATGAATTTGTGTGTCTTTATTTTTTTTGCATGTTATTGCTGTTAATTTTAAAGCTATTTGAGAAGATTGCATTGCAGTTTAGGAAACTGCCATTATCTCTCTTTATACCAATTTTATTTAAATGAGTTTCTAAGTATCTCCAGAACTCTGCTGTCAACTTATTTCTAAAATTATGAGGGAGTAACTATTCCTGCTTTAACTTTCCTTATTCCTGGCCTAAATTGCCATAAAAGAATGACAATAGTAAAAAGGCAGAATGTTAAAAACCCAACTCCTAAAGCACTCGGGGCTGCTCTCAGAAATACCATGTTGGGACATGGAGGCAGTCACTGGCTGGCTCTTCAATAAGGACTCTGCTGTAAGTTTGGCTTGCTTGGCAGTGTGGTCTTTGTGGAACTCCCTGGGCACAACAATTTTATTGTGAAATCCAGGAGGGGTAATTGCATCGTTAAGGAGGCATTTTATAACAGCAAAGATAGAGAATTGCAGTTATCCAAGAGAATTTTAGATTAATTGATTATCAAAACAAAAATGGAGTGACACATGGAACAACCAAAGGCTTTTCTAACTGGTTTATCTGAACATGCGTCTTTTCTTTGCTACTGCAACATACCCTTCACTGCTTGATGTTTTTCACTAGCACTTATGATCATTTAGTATGTATATAATTTACTCATTCATTGTCCATGTTCTTTCTGCTATGTCATTCATGTGACCAATGACTTTTTTTTGTTTTTTCCTCTTCTGTATCCTCAGATTGTAGAGACCTGCTTGGCATAAAAATACGCCATACGTATTTGGTGAATTAATAATTAGTGAAGTTTTGTTTTTAAAACAATGTAAAAACAATGTAAACATTTTAATTGACTCTAAGAATATTTATTACAACCCAGGACCCCATACAACTATCTGTATCCCTAGACAAAAAGCCTGGAGAGAGACAGACAGAGAGATGGAGAGCTTTTCTCTCCCAACTTGGGTTTTCTCTCTCTGCAGAAGCTCTTTTTATTCTTTTCTGTAAATTAATAAAAATAAAACAAAATAAAAATCTCAAGTAAAAAAAATTGTGAGAAAGAAATACAGTTAGCAGTTAGGACGTTGTAAGTTGTGACTGTGTAATATTTCTATGTAAGCTTTTCCCTTCTCCAAGAGTTTAACTGTTTCGGGTTTTTAAAAACTTTACTTGATTTTGGTAAGAGCTGCACCTCGACCTGTGATCGGTTTCCACCCAGACCTCCAGAAGACCTGCACCGTGACCCTCAATCGGTGTCTGCCCAGACCTCTGTAAAAACTGTGCCATGACCTGCAATGGGCACCCGCCTGGACCTCAGTAAGAGCAGCACTGTGACCTGCAATTGCCATGACCCGTGACCTGTGCCCACCAGGCCTCCACACGCCCTGACCAGGAACTCCAGGAGCTGCACAACACTGCGTCCTCCCTCCTGTACCCTCCCTGCCTCCACACCAGCCTGTTAGTCTGGCCAAGGACTTTGGTAGCCAGGTGCCCTCCGGAGCCCTCCCTGCCACTGCGTGGAGCCCTTCTCCTGGCCAGAGACTGCTGGAGCCTTGGACCCTCTGTGCCAAAGTCACTGGGCACCAGGCACTTCCAGAACCGTGTGCACCACCCCCCTCCCT
>CAUYPK010095124.1:0-25170 GCA_963574355.1 Loris lydekkerianus | reverse complement strand
CGTTTGTCTGAAATATGGATGACCATACTTTCACCCTGAGTCTATATTTCTCTGTTAAAAGATGTGACTCTTGTATGCAGCAAATATCTGGCCTGAGTTTTTGTATCCAGTCAGCTAACATGTGCCTCTTTTGAGGACAGTTTAAGCCATTCACATTAATGTAGAATATTGATAAGTCTGGTAAAATATTGGGTATCGAATTTTTGGAAAGTCCAGTGGACATTTTTAATCCTTTTGCACTGTGGAAGTTGGAGTTTGATCAACAGTTTCTGAGTGAGTTTACTTTTGTGGTAGAGGATTGGGCTGGTCATTATGGAGGATAGATCTGAGAATATCCTGAAGAGCTGGTTTGGTTATGGCAAATTTCTTCAACATATGAATGTCATTAAAATATTTAATTTCTCTATCATAAATGAAACTCAGTTTAGCAGGATCTAGGATCCAGGATTGAAAGTTATTTTTCTTTAGGAGATTAAAAGTCAATTAACACACTCTTCTGGCTTGAAAAGTTTCAGCAGAGGGATCTGCAGTCATTCTAATATTCTTCCCTTGGTAGGTAATAGATTTCTTATGTCTGGCTGCTTTGAGAATTTTCTCCTTCATATTAACTTTAGTGAAGTTAATTATGATATGCCTAAGGGATGTTGTATTGGGATTGAGTCATACTGGGGTTCTGAAACTGTGTGCTATCTGAATGTCAAAATCTCTTGGCATGTCTGGAAAATTCTCTTTCATAATTTCATGGAGAAGGACCTCTGTGCCTAGCGAGGCCACTTCATCGGTTTCAGGAATTCCAATGATGTGGATATTAGAGAATGATCCGTTTTTGCTCTACATTTCTCCTCTTTGAGAGTTTGGGAGTGTTCAAAGGCTTTGTCTTCAATGTCAGAAATCCTTTGTTCTGCTTGCTCCACTCTGTTACTGAGGGATTCTACTGTATTTTTCAGATCTTTGAGGTCTGCAAATTCTTGCTTGAGTGCATAAAAACCTTTAGTGGTTTTGTCTTTAAATTCCTTAAATTCTTGAGATAACTTTTGAATTTCTCTTTGAATTTCTAATTTCGACTTTTTTGAATTGCTGCTTGAATTTCTAATTCCAAATTTTCCTCCATTCTATTAATCTTGTTTGCAATCCAAATTCTGAATTCGATTTCTGAATTTGCTTTCTGATATCTAGGCCAGCTGTTTATGGATGGGATTTATCTATAAGCCGAGTTTTTTCAGCACAAAATTTGTGCCAAAATACCCGAACTCGGCACAAATTTTGTGCTGAAAAAACTCTGCTTATATTCGAGTATATATGGTATACAGTTTTATGCCTGGCAGAACACCATAGTACCCTAGTAGGGGAGGTAGGTCCAATTTTTAAAGGGTCTCTCCCATGGAGTGTAGTGGGAGGACCTTTGAACTCTCATTTGTTTGTGGGGCACTCTGAGCCATTCTCATGGGGGAGGGGACTCCTGTCTGCTTGGTGATAGATTTTGTACCTTTTGTTTGTATCCTTGGGGTTGCAGCTCACCTCAGTGGGGTTGATGTGCGTTCTTCAACCTCCTCTCTTTGTGCAGCTCAAATCCATGAGGTTAGTTGTCCTTTAACTCTCCTTCTGGATGGGAGCCTCTATGGAAAGCTGGCTTCTGTCAGCCATCTTGTCTCCACCCCCTGCAGTCCATGCTTTTCGTGGTTATTTTTTCTTTCTAAGTTAAGTATCTTGGAGAACTTAGATATGCATATATTTGGATCTATTTAATTATTGCAATTGCTTCTAAATATTGCTCAACTTATTCATCTCTTCCCCAACTTGTGTACATGAACATGCACTTGAATGTATTTGCTGATAAGATGATAGTATATTTTTTAAAGAACTTATTTGATCTTTTTTTTTTCCCCCCCCTGTGGCTCAATATTAAGTTTGGTGTTACTTTCTGAATCCTGAATTTTTTTTTTACCACTATAAGCAGTACTAAAATGATACCTTATGTCAGGTTTATTTCCAGACATACAGTATTCCTAAAGGAAAACATCCTAATGACAGAACATCTTGTTCAAATTACTGCTATTTTAAAATCTCATTGTGGATAATTTCATTTTCTATTTCTTTAGTTACATTTTAAAATAATTGTTTTGGTTTAATATGACTAGACAGACTTACAATATTTAGTATAAGTAGTATTTTGGGTACCTCGATTCATTCCCGTTCTTAAGAGCAATACTGTGTTATTTTCTAATAGAATAATGTTCTCTAAGTTTATTTTTCTAACTATTTAGTCAGTTGAAGAAAATTTCACTTTTGCCTAGGTTGCCTTGCATTTTTGTCCCAAATTAAACTTGACGTTTATTAAATGAGTTTTATGTAACTCTTTAGATGTGATATGGATTTTATTTTACTTTTGCTAATCAAAACTATCCTTGAGATGAATTCCACTTGATCTTTTTTAAATATGGTGCTTCATTTTGTTTAGCATTTTCTATTTATATACATGAGTCTACAACTTTAAATACTGATTTTTGGTATTAAATGTCATACTGAAGTCTTCAAATTTGTTAGGCAGCATTTGCTATATTTCTAGTATCTGAAGATTTTGTATGCCTTTGAAAGGTTAACCCCATGTCCCAGGACAGTTCTAGGTCATTTGCATACTTCATCTAAGGCTTTAGTTGGGAAGACTGAACAATCACTTGTTATGCACTTCAGAAACTTGCATTTCAAAGTGAAAGGAGTAACTGAATTAGAGGTGACTGCTTACATTGCAAACTTGTTAAACATATTCCAACTCTACAGTTTTAGGCAGTCATCAGGACAATATTCATGGACTTTCACATTCTATGTGAAGGTTACTATGAAGTCCTCTAAAGGTATCTTTTGATAGAATCAATTTTGACATTTATGATAGCTCAAAACAATGTTCGATGCAATGAAACACATGGTCCCAGGCAATGGGATACATCAGTGCATTTCACTGATGTAAATAGAACAGCTACTCATATCAGTTCAGTTCACAGCGCACAATGAAGAGAAATTTTGAAATGAAATCAGGACCAAAGAAATGAGTATTTCAGAATACTTCTAGGTGAGTCCAAATGTAGCCAACCCTACTTAAGTAGATGTTTGCAAAATTTGATTCTGTGCTTTTAATTTCAAATACAATAGGCCCTAGTCACTTCCCGCTGGGGCCACTGTCTGTGTGGAGTTTACAGGTTCTCCCTGTGCCCATGTGGGTTTTCTCTGGCATTACATTTTCTTCTATCCCATGATGTGCACATTAAATTCCTGCATAAGGTCCTAATCTGAATGAGTATGTGCTGTGTGAGAGTACCCTGTGATGGGCTGGCGTCCTGTCCTGGGCTGGTTCTTGCCTTAGGGTCCAGAGCTATGGTGATGGGCTCTGGGCACCCATATCCTGGAACTGAAATAAGCCAGTGAATTTGTTACCTTCTTTTTATTAATCTTAACTGCATGTATAACTCATTTATTTCAGTGTTTAATATTAGAAGTTTTGGGTCTTTGTTTAGAAGTTTGGTGATTCTTTGATCAGAACTGATAGAGGAACATAATTCTTGCTATATCAATTAGGTTGTAGTAAATGTTTTATGATATTTGTCTCTGTTAAAGTAGCAGTTCCCTGGGGGCCAACTGAGGACTTAAAGTACAGATTTATTATATGAGGAATGTAGTTTTTTTTTTTTGTTTTTTTGTTTTTGTTTTTTTGTTTTTTTTGAAGTAAAGGATTATTTCTTTATGAAAGAGAATGCTGGCTTGGTGCCCGTAGGACAGTGGTTACAGAACCGCCCATCATGCACTGAGGCTGGCGGGTTAGAACCCAGCCCAGGCCAGCTAAACACTGACAATTACAACCAAAAAAATAGCCAGGTGTTGTGGCAGGCATCTGTAGTCCCAGCTACTTGGGAGGCTGAGGCAAGAGAATTGCTTAAGCCCAAGAGTTGGAAGTTGCTGTGACCTGTGACACCACGGCACCCTACCGCGGGTGGCATAGTGAGACTCAGTCTCAAAAAAAAAAAAAAAAAGCAATTCAAGATTCAGGTATTGTTAAATTTATCAATTCTTTAGAAAAATTAAAATATGCTTTATTTTGCATTATATGCTATTATCTCATTTTGTGTGTATGTGTGTTTCTTACATATTTTTACTCTACAGATTCTACTTGGTTCTATATTTTCCCAGCTGAACCTACAGTTGAAGTTTCCCTCAGAGCTTGTAGCATAGGAGTTCCCAGATAGGAATGGTGCAAACAGCCCGAATATGGGGCCAGTTAGGATTCCAAAGAAGGAAGGACTAGGTGCCAAGCTGATCAGTCCAGAATATTTATCAGGGAAGCTTACACACAGGGTGCTGAAGCACATCCTCAGGAGAACAGGGAAAGAAAGGGATATTTCACCTGTGATAGGTCCTCAGCCATAAGGGCAAGGTAGAGAGTTTATATGAGAGTTTAAGAAATTTGGCTCAGGGAAGGGGGCGGTTTCTTTCACATTTTTTTTTTTTAGAGACAGAGTCTCACTTTATCACCCTTGGTAGAATGCCATGACATCACAGCTCACAGCAATCTCCAACTTCTGGGTTTAGGCGATTCTCTTGCCTCAGCCTCCCCAATAGCTGGGAATATAGGTGCCTGCCACAACACCTGGCTATTTTTTTTGTTGTTGTTGCAGTTTTGCTGGGGCTGGGTTTGAACCCACCACCATCGGTATATGGGGCCAGCGCCCTGCTCACTGAGCCACAAGCACCACCCTCTTTCACTGTTTCAATTAACAACGTTTTTTATAACCTGGGGATGTTCGTGGCCCCAGCTTGGCTTCATGGTTCTGGAGCGGGGAAAACATGTTGATGTTTGAAAATCACTACGTGGTCAAGGCATTTATTGTATCTTGGTCAAGACACAGAAACAGGTGAACTGGGGTCCCTGTTGGTTCTTTCAACATTTTAACAAATCTTTTTTAATGGTTTATTGGTTGGGCATTGTTTATCTTCTCTTCTTTCTTCAAAGATACTATAGACAATTTTTACTATTTTTGTATAGAAGTTATTATATCTGATATTCCTTAAGAATTTGTATCTCTTGTTGAATCTTATAGTGACTCTTTAGTTCCTGCATTTTGAAATTCTTATATTTATCCTTTTTTGATATTTTATTGGACTTATTAATAGGAATGCAAATTGGTCCATACTGAGAATATCTTCTAGAGCGATTCTATAGTTACCGTACATACTCGAGTATAAGCCCAGTTTTTTTCCGGCAAAAAATTTGTGCCGAAAAACCTGAACTCGGCACAAATTTTGTGCCGAAAAAACTCGGCTTATACTCGAGTATATGGTTATTTCTTTTTTTCATAGCTAGGATTATAGTTATATGGTTTTTCCTGTTACTAATTTCATCATAAGTAGTTATAGGTACCTCTGCATAAATTTTTAATGGTTGTTTAACATGCATAGTTGAATATAACCATTTAATCATTCTGTTCTTATACATTTTTTAAAAATTTTATGCTATTTAATGACAATAAAATGAGATTTCATGAAAGTAGAAAAACTGAGAAGTATAATTGATTTGCTTCAGCTGAGACAGGCGTCCAAGCACATGGAGTTCCCAGACTTGCAGTCAGGTTCCTGCCTCATTCCTGCTCCTGTGTGGGCAGTGATATGGAAAGGCCTGAAAGGGAAAAACAAGAAGCCAGCAGGGTACTTCTACATGAGGGAACTCCTAGCAGCATTCACAAAACCCACACTTCTCTTCTCCAAATCAAGAAACACACTAACCCTGCCCACAGAGTGTAGCCATTATCTTCCTTCACACAGACAAGAAGAAACATGTCCCCAGAGTCAACTATCGTGCCAAGAGTGCTTATCCAGGAATCTCTAGAGACCCTTAGAGCCCTGTCTCAAGAGTCATTCACATCCAGCTCCCAGGGTTGAAGCTGGGAGCTTTCCAGGGTTAAAGGTCTGGTCTCCCCAGGCAGCAAAATAGTTAGATCTGTCAGGATTCAAAGATGCACCTGGATTGTAAAATCTAGACCAGAAGTTTTTTGCATTGTTAAATAGCCTGATATCATGCTTGCTTACTTCATTATTGAAAGAAATATCCACTCAATAGTGGCTGTAACTGTCCATCAGTCCTGTGATGGCTTGGATGCTGAGCACACAGGCTGGGGCTCATGCAGCTGCACACTCACTCCTCATCACTAGGTTTCCCCAATCCTGGAACAGCTTCTTGTCTGGTTTAGGGCACACATCCATCAGTTCCTCATACATTTCTTTACTTGTTTCCTCTTTGAACCATTTTGGCCTCACTTCTCTTGAGTTGCTATAAGATGACCAAGCCCTCCTTTTTCAGTTTGTCCACATGTTGTTCTTCCTTAGAGAACTGAACACAGCTCCACATACTCGGTTTTGGTGATATTTCACTAGAAACAGTCCATCCAGTGGTTCTTTATTCTGTTATTTAAGTTTCTCTTATTTTCTTGGATCTTGTCCCATGCTGAGCTCATCTGCTTTATTACCTTCTCCTGCTGCTCCTCAGCGTCCTCTTCAATGGGACAGTATCTGTGAGCTCCGTGCTCTTGGGAGTTAGAGCACAGAAAACACAGCAGCTTCTGTCCACTTCACAGAAAAGCTTCTTTCTCTCCTTGTAGGTCTCAGGAATTGCTGGAGACTGATTTTTCTGGCCAGGGTGAACCATCTTCATACAGATATCAGTTTTGAAGTCTTTCTGCTGTGATGGTTCCCTGCAGGCAGGCAGTGAGCAGGAGTTTGGGCTCTTTCCCAGGAAAGGCAGAGGCAGGGCCTACAAAAGCTGTGCCCACAGCCTATGGTGACTGGGTCTACGTGTTAATCCAGGCGGATGAGGCAAGTGAGTTCTCTTTGGAAGTCTTGTGGAGTGAATCCATTTTTCTAAGGACTATATCTGTGATCCCACTGATGTTTGCTGGAAAGTAATGTGAAGTCAGTTTAGGATCAGGCCCGCATAGTGTCAGAAGTCTCTGAGGCCAAATGCGCTCCGAACTTCACACTGCCTGTTGTGGACAAAAGTGAGCTCTGGATTGTTTTTGCTATATAAAAAACATCACAACAGGTGCCTTTATTCATAAAGTTTTATTTAGGCTTATTTCCTCTTGTATGTAACATGACTTTAGAGATAAAGAAGCATATTCAGGTCTTTGATTTCTAAATTGCTATCCGGAGGTTTATAAGAATTGTATCAATGTAACGATCCTGGACCAACCTAGCCATTTCTCTAATGGCTATTTTGTAGGCAAAAAAAAAAAAAAACAAAAAACAGCATTTAATATATATAAATTTTAAAGTATAAATATAATGTATTTTAAATATATTTCTTATAATTTCTAATACTGTTGAGCATTTTCCCTATGTGGTAGCATTATGTAATTTTCTTTATTGAAGAACTCTTGTTATCTTAGATTAACTTTATTTTCTTAGTTTCTTTGGTATTCAGGGGTCCTCAAACTATAGCCAGCGGGCCACATGCGGTGGTGTGATTGTATTTGTTCCTTTTTTTTTTTTTTTTTTTTTTAATTTCAAAATTTGTGGAGTATACATAGGAATTTGTTCATTTTTTTTGTTGTTTTAAACTATAATCCAGCCCTCCAACAACCTGAGGGACAGTGAACTGGCCCCCTGTTGAAAAAGTTTGAGGACCCCTGATTATCAGATCTTCATGGAAAACTCAAGGCAAAACCAGGTTAACCTACCAAACTCTTGAGGCAAAAGAAAGGATCCAAAGGGCAAGGCACTAAAGAAAGAAAATAACATCTAGCACTGGATTTGGAAAAACACAGGATGATCAGCAAGTCTGTTCTCTTGGAAAGAATCACATTCTCCTTTCTCACTGAGAACATTGTGTCAGAGCATAAACAAAGTTGACTGGAGTCCAGAGGCAAGCAAGCAACAACCCAGTGGAACTGTAGGGGGCTAAGATATGAAGAATATGGGCCAAGGAGAGGATCAGGAAGATCCAGAAAAACAGAAATCCAAAGTGTATACCAGACCACTGTCTTTTCTCAGTTCAGCTCTGTAGGTTTCAGTGATTCTCAACTAAGAATGACTTGTACAGACCCAAGTTGAAGTGTCCCTCAATGAACTAATGCATGTATAGGTAGATATCAGATCTGTGTGTGGGTCTGCTTTGAAATAAAGATTCTGGTGCTCTTTAAAAAAAAAAAGACTCTAGAAAAATTTGACACTTCTTTTTTCTATCTCTGTACACTGTACTGTTTATAGTACTTGTGGGGTTTGAGAGTTCTGGTTTGTATTATGTATCACTTATGTTACAGACTTAATATCTAAATGAACATATGCCCAGTAGTTAACCTTATTTTTTCCCAATGAAAATACGATGCTATTGAAACTGAAGTAACCAATTTTATGGTGACTCAGTACAAATCATTAAACTGTGTATTTTTTTGTATGTTAATATTAATGCTCTAAAATTAGTACCATGCCCTTAAAAATGACCGTTATATCAACTACATTTGCATGTTTTAAAATTTAAACTATTCTCACCTACTCAAAGGTCAGACAGAATAGTAAGGTGACTGATAGTGGTATTAGCTATTTAACAGCTAATAAGCCAGTTTAATAGTTTGTGAGATACACAATGTGTTACCCAGAAACACCCAAGTATTCTACTGGCTTACTGTGTGTGTGTCTATAGGTGTGATTGTATGTATTTATATAAATGTAGCATATTAACTATGTGCCTATGCCTGTTCATGTAATACTATTAACATTTGCAAGTATAGGTATAAACCTTTGTGTGTATACCTTCCTTTTTGATTGGATATTAACAGTTACCTCTTGTCTCTGAGCTTCAGATTTCCTAAATGCTTGGCTTTTAGGTGCTAATTTATCTGCTTATGGCATGTTAACAAACTGTAAAACCAGTTTTGTAGTGTGTGGTTTATCTTCTCACATTTTGAATAATTCCTGGGTCAAGGAGGTGGGTCAGGAGAGGATTAGAAGGATTTACATAAAAAGAATTCTCAGAGAGCTGAGACATTTTCTGTCTTGAACTAGGCCACTTGAAATGACTTCAGAGGAGCATCTGAAAAACCTGAGCTGTGTCCCCTGGAGTTCAGTGCCACTGGGAATGTACATGAATGACACTTGAAAAAGTCTAAAGGCAACATCCGTCTAGTGCAGCTTCTCTGGTGGCAGAATAGAGAGCTATGATGAAAGTTAAATTTATTTCCCTTAGCAGGAGAGGTCAGAGGACTGTCTCCCACAGGCTAGATGTGGCTCCCAATCAGAAAACTACTTTTAGTCATTTGGGGAGGGGATTTGCCTCAAACAGCTGCCTAGTGGGAGGACAGAGAATGTCTGGGTATGGTAGACACTGAGAATCCAGGGCCTGAGAGGTGTTGGGCACCTGAGAGACTATTGACTGAGGTCCCCACTGGCAAAGTATTGGAGGAAGAAAAAGTCCTTATATGGTATCCGTCATAAAAGGTGTTGACGTCACCTGAAAAATGTACCAATCAAGTAAGACAACACTTCTCAAAGCTATAGCCTGCCTTTCTGCAGACAGGCACTGGAAACTTTCTGAATCACTAGCTGAGCTTGGTAATTGAGAGGGTTACCCTCAAGCAGCAATTCTGTAGAGATTTTGAAAATCATGAAAGGCAAAGCAGGAAAAAACAAAGAAACAAAACAGAACCAGAAATAAAAGATTTTGGAGAATACCATTTATTCTTTATCTTAAATTACATTTTTCACCAACACTATAAACACTTCGAGAGACATAAAACTTGTTTTATCCCATTCCCCTCTCTTGTTCATTCCAATTAGGACAATCCAGTTTTATGCTCTGATCAGGGCACATGATTCAAGTCCTGGAATGTTTCTCTTTGTTAAGTATGGGAATATTTTCTGATTTTGATCTGATTGATTTCTAGTTCAATTCCTGAGGTTAGAAAACATGTTTTGTTGGAATTCAAAACTTCTGACATGTATAACACTGTCATATGGCCCAGCAGTACATGATTAATCTTTGTAAATTCTCTGTGTGAATCTGAAATGAAGATGCATACCCTATAGATCATTCTATAATGTATGAATCTCAACTTTATTTCAGATATTCTCTAATTGGATTGTTTAAATTTTCTGTTGATTACTGAGAATTTTGTGTTAATATTTTCCATTATAATTTTAATATTTTCCCTATTTTTGTCAAGTTCATATATTTAGAGGCATGTAAATTCAGAGACCCCTTTGCAATTATTAATGTACATATATCATCTTTTTATAGTAGTTGAATGTTACCTTTATTGAATCTTTAACTTTTGAATGAATTGAGAAAGTTCATTTTTAAAAAATGGGCGGCACCTGTGGCTCAGTGAGTAGGGTGCCAGCCCCATATACCGAGGGTGGTGGGTTCAAACCAAGCTCCGGCTAAACTGCAACAAAAACATAGCCGGGCATTGTGGCAGGTGCCCGTACTCCTAGCTTCGGGAGGCTGAGGTAGAAGAATCACCTAAGCCCAGGAGCTGGAGGTTGCTGTGAGCTGTGACGCCACTGCATTCTACTGAGGGTGACAAAATGAGATTCTGTCTTTAAAAAAAAAAAAAAAAAGTTTTTAAAAATCCTATCTGACCTTTGTCTTTTAGTAAGATCATTAAGAACATTTGCATATGATGGAACGATCAATCTATTTTGTTTACAGTTCTATCATTCATCCTGTAATTTCTTATTGCTCCTCTTACCAGTTCTTTGTTTCCATTTATCATCTTGCCTTATTTTAGAGTAATCACTTGTTTATCTGTTTAAACCTTTATTTGCATGTAAATGGCACATCCTGTTTTTATAATCTCTTGGCTACACATAAAATCATCATATGTATAATTGTAAAAACCAAAGGTACTTGAACATATTGTTCAAGCATTTTTTATTATCAAATGGATTTTGTTTTTCAAGAAGGCAGGCTATTAAAAATACATTTTAAACAGCCAATACTACATAATTTTGTGCTAAGGAGACTTAATAATTTATTCACCTCAGTTAAATGGGGAAAACTTGGTGAAATGATTGCTATAAAGCATTGGATAAAATAAATTGCAATTCTAAAAATTTAACATAGGTGAGTATCAAACATAGGAACAGAGTATACATGCTATGTGCTCTGACAAAGTGGAAATAACACAACTTACAATGTTGGAGGAGACAGGGAAGTGAAAGGCAAAGTAGAATTGCAATATTGTCATGCAAGTAAGAAATGGAAGTAATAAGTAAGATTTTACTTAGATTCACCATTAGTAGGTAAAAGACTGGGATTGACTACATTAACATAAGCATGCTCACCAACACCACAACAAAACTCTTGAGTGTCAAAAGAAATAAACCATACCAAAAAGTTCAAATTCAAAGAAAGGAGACCACGCAGGGGAAGACAAACAGTAAACATAGCTCAGAACTTAATTAGAACAAACACCAAACAAATGTATCAGTCTTCCTTATTCAAAACTGCAATTCTACTTAAAGGAAATAATTTTCTGATCACACACACAAGCTCAGCCCTCTGCTGTATAAAAGGAGCATACTCAAAACATTCATAATGGCTAAAATCACAGAAGGGCAAAGAAACTCAGGTAAACACGAGCCAAAGGAAAACAGGATGGCAAAGATCCAGCAGTATCAAATTTGGGCAAAGCATCATTAAGACAGAAATACAGTTTATATGATATAAGCTAAATTTTATTGTGAGGATATGAATTATGATAGGTTTTTTGAGAATGATTCCCTATCCAAACAAATTAGTAAAACTAGAGTAGTCTTAACATAATTTATAATAGGTGTTAAAAATTTATATGTAACTCTGTATACACCAGTGCTTGTGAATAAAATTCCTTTTCAAAAGCTCATGGGATACTAATGAAAATAGGCTATATATTTATGCAAAATACATTTCAAAATATGAAAAAGTACTATTAATCTAAGCAATGAAGTAAAACTAGAAGTTAGTGACAAAATAACAGAAAACATAAATTTAAAAGATAATGACAAATTGACAAGTGATAAGACAGTAGTTTTCAATTTGTAGCAATCTACAGTATCTCAGGCTTGAAGGTCTGTTGTCCATGCCCCAGGACTTTGTGAATCATCAGATCAATATAAGCAGTTGTGGCAAATGCTTGCAGAAATAGTGTAACTTCAGTAATCAGCTCTCATTTCTCAGTCTTCATTTTTAATGTATTATAGTCTGATTCCTTAGTCACTTGACAGATTTTCAATATTTTAAGATTTATAATTATATCATTCTTAGCTGTTTGGCAAAACAAAAAGCCCAATCTTCCTTTATGTACTTTTGTCAATAGAGATAGCTACTAACATCTAATTTTCATATATATTTTTCTCAATTATAATTTTTATTACCTGTCTTTAATATTTATCTAATTTATCTAATTATATCCTGTTTAACTATATGACTTGATATGCATCTGAATCTTTATTTCTTTTTTCTACTCATCCTTTTATTATTTGATACATAATACAGTTGACCCTTGAACAAAATAGGGGCTAAGGGGTGCCAACCCCCATTACATAAAAAAATCTAATTACAACATTTGACTTCTGCAGAACTTAGCTACTAATAACCTACTATTGACAGAAAAGCATTATGATTGCATAAGCAATTAACACATTTTTTGTTACATATATTATGTACTGTATTTTATAATAAAACTATAACAAAAAATATTCATCAAATTCAAATGGATCATAAAGGCTTCATGTTGTCCTCATAATGAGTAGGTGGAGGAGGAAGGGCCGGTCTTGTTGTCTCATAGGTAGCAGAGGTAAGTGAAAGTGAACCTATGCAGTTCAAACACATTAAGAGGTAACTACAGTTGTATGTATTTTGAGGATACATGTGATAGTTTAATACATGCTAATGTGTAATGATCAAATCAGGGTAATTGAAATTGCTATCATCTCAAATATTTATATTTTCAATCTCCCTAAGATTCACTCCTGCATATAAATGAAAACATGCAGTATTTCTTTCAGTGACTGGCTTATTTCTCTCCACATAATCTCTACTTCCTTCTATATTGCTGCTAAATAACAGGATTTTCTTTATTCTATGAAAGAATAAAATATTGTATATATATATATATATCACATTTGGAACTGTTCATCTGTTGATGGCCACTTGATTCCATATCTTGGCTATTGTGAATAGTATAGACGTGGGAGTGTAGATACATCTAAAAGAAAGGAAATATCCTGTATATCCAGCAGGGGGATTGCTGGATCATATTGCAGTTCCAGTTTGAGTTTTTTGAAGAATTTCCGTACTATTCCCTATGGTGGCTATACTAATTTACATTCTCAACAACAGTATACAAAAGTTCCTTCTCTACATCTTCACCAGCATTTTTTTTTTCTTTTTATTAAAAAGCCATTTCAACTAGGTTATAGCTGTGGTTTTGATTTGCATTTTCCAAATGATTTGTGAGGTTGAGTATTTTTTTATATACATGTTGGACATTTATCTTTTGAGAAATGTCTGTTCAGATCCTTTGTCAAGCTTTATTTTTTTAAAACATTTTTTGCAGGTTTTTTTTTTTTTTTTTTTTGCTAAAGCTGGGTTTGAACCCACCACCTCTGGCATATGGGGCTGGTGATCTTATCCTTTGAGGCATAGGCACCATTCCCCTTTGTCAATCTTTAATTAGTGTATTTATTACCTAAAAGTTGGAGTTCCCTACATATTCTGGTTATTATTCCTTTCCATTCTCCCTACAAAATGGGAGAATATATTTGTGAACTATCTCTTCACTTCATTGATTGCTTCTTTTGGTATGCAGAGACTTCGTACCTTGATGTAGTCCTATTTGTCTAAGTTTGCTTTTGTTGCCTATGCTTTGAAGGACTCCCAAAAAACTTGTTACCCAGAGCATCCCAACTATACCATTTTGCTCCTGAATTAATGTCACATACAAACTATAATTCCATTCCAGTGGGTCATGAAAGTCTTGTTCCAGCATCAACTCAAAAGTCCAAAGTCTCATTTGTGGCCCAAGGCAAATTTCTTCCAAATGTGAGCCTTTAAAATCAAAACAAGTTATTTACTTCTAAGATACAATAGTACAAACATTGGGTAAACAATCCTACTTCAAAAGGGGAAAAGCAGCCAAAGGAAAGGGATGCCAGGACCCTCCAAAAATTCAAGACCATTTAGGGAAGACATTAAATCTTGAAGCTTCAAATAATCCTTGACTCCACATCCTGCATCCTGAGTACACTGGTTTAAATGGTGGGATCCTAAGCCCTTAGGTAGCTCCATACTCAATGCTTTGAGTGCAGCCCCTGTGGCTGATCTCATAAGTTGGAGTTCAACACTAGTAGGTTTTTAGGCTGTTACTGCACATTGCTTGTGGCTCTATAATTTTGGGGTCTGAAGCACAACAGCCCTGCTCCCATGGTTACAATAGGCAGTGCCTGGGTGAGGACTCTCTGAAGGGGTTCCAACCTCATATTTCTTCTGTGCATTGCCTTTATACAGTCTCTCTGTAGGGTCTCTGCACATATCAAGAAGTCCAATAAAAGCAGTAATAGTTGTATTCAATATTTCTAGTGTCCTGACAGAAATGAATCCTATGCCTATATGAGCTGTGAAATAGAATTGTATAATTTTACAGTTTCCAGGTATAACTTAAATGGTCTTTTATTTGCATTTAAAATTTGCCATTTTATAATATGACAATTCACCAAACTTTTTTTTAAAAGGCATTAAATAACAAATAAATGACAAGTTAGAGATCCAGACCCCTGGAGAAAAGAAAAAGCCATATGTTGTATACCCTTTAGTCCCACTTTGTTTCTTGAATTAGATACCTCCCATATTCACTTTGCACAGGACATTACGAATTACGTAGCTAGTCCTAACTGTGTATGTTGTGTATATATACACACATCCATTTGACAGAATATGAAAATATTTTGAGGGCTGTTTGATTTGGGGTCTGAGTTGACACTGACTTCAGTGAAATGAAATGCCATTTTGTCCTCTGAAAGGACATTTAAAAAGTTAGTACACAAGTTTCACCCCCAAGTTATGCATTTTTTTTTCATATTTGTTTCTTTCATGGTGCTTAGTTTCTCTGGTGGCTTACTATTTTCAAACTCTATCTCATATTTATCTGATTTTCAGCTTTTATGACTGACAATGTTACCACTGAGAAAGTGCTCAATCCTATGGCCTATCTCATGTATGTTCCTGAAGTTTAGGAAATGAGATGATGACAAATTTATACATGATACGGGTTTACATTTTGTTTCAACCGATGTAGGAATAGAATAGCTAATGTGTAGGTTTGAGCTGGCTCACCTCCACTTGTGATGAAGCTGGGATCCAAGAATGCCCTGATGGTTCCCTGCCATCTGGCCATCACAGACTGGCAATGCTGCTCTCTTAACATGTAATAAAAGGAGTAAGTAGTGACTTACACAAGATAAGGTGAAATGTAACAGTGGAAAGAAAGGGGAGTTTCTATTAGTGCCATCTTCTTTTCTAAGTTGCCACTTACCTTTCACATTCTACTTCCCTAAGGAGTTTCCTGTGGTAGTGATTTTGTGAATTGTTAGTCCTGGGATACCAAAGCCTTCCCCTCATTTCTGTAGCATCAGCAGTATAGGGATGAGAAGAAGGAACACCCATACTAGTTTTGCAAAGATGGAAAAGCTGTTGGATTTTAAATCTGTAAATACCAACCTGAGAGGATAAGGCAAGATAATTTATAACATTAGGTCCCATTTGCATTTTAATCTGAGTTTAGTTTTAAGAAAAAGATTCATATAAAATAAGCTTAACTTTCTTTAGTGAGATTCTCATTCAGATGCTTCACAATTAACCATTAGCATATTAGTTCTGTTATGAAATTAAAATACAATTTATTATCACCTAAAGGTAGGTGGATTGCTTGATGAATGCTTAGAAAGTGAATACTTCTCTATCAATATAAAATTGTAGCAGAGAATTAGATGACATAGGTTAAATTCAACTCTATTTTCATGTAAAATACCTAAGAAGTAGTATTAATCGTATAAATATCAAAGATTGAGAGTAGAAAACTAAAAAAAAAACTTATTAAAAAATCCCCCAAATCTCAGCATAAATATCTATCATAAATTCACTGTATGGAAAGTGGCTATAAGAAATAAAAACAATCTTTATTTGTAGTAACAATGCTCACCCTAAGAACAATATTCTAAAGGGAAGGTAACATCATACCTGAGGAAAGATGACACATTAACTATGGAATATTTGGGGCACCTTACTTGGATGTCCTGATTACACGATCATTTTCTTCCCCAAGTATGTATAAGGTGTATACAGGAATTATAGCAGCCTAGATTAATGTTCTTATAGTAACTCCTTGTGATTTTTACCAATGAAAATCTTAGAGATTATTTTAAATCTATCAATGTATAAAAGTTAACATAAAATTACAATTGCTATTAGAATGATCTAAGAATTTCTATCTGAAATTCTTCATTCTATTCAGTCCCATATGTATTTGCAGTCATTATGTGTATAAATATTATATGAATTAGAAGAATTAGATTTTCACTTTAATGCTAATTTACAGACGTGAATCGGAAAGATGAATCAAATTAGAAAACTCATGCCTTGCATTTCTATGACAAACACAAAGGGATTTTTGGATTAATTTTTGTGTTCTATGTGCATCATTCTCCAATTAGCACTGCAGTTGACATTGACTCTACGAAGTGCTGAGCCATCATAATATGTAATTTGGAATAGCATGCATTTCTATTTAGTTACTAATTCATTAAATTATTTTTAACTTGTTTTGTCTGTAGTCAGGTGAGTAGAGGTTTTGTAAGTGGTTATGATTTTTAAGATCATTAGTAAAAATTTTTCAATCTGTTAGAAAATATAAATATAAAATGTTCCAAATATTACACTGAATTGCTATGTTCTATATTTTCTCCCTTCATCTTTTTATTGTGATTCAAATGTGTGAAAAGTATAAACAAATAGAAATGTAACATTACTTCCAACTAGTATGTGATCAGGAGAGACGAATGGAAAATTAATAGTTCCTTGAGACTTGAAGCTCCTGACTTTCCTATGCCAACTTCGAGGTCACCATCTTCTCCTTTTAGATTGTCTGTGTTGCTCCTTTATAAATTTCACTTCAAATAATTATACAATTCAATTAATATCATAAATTGCCTATTCCTGTTCATATCAGTTGAAAAGTTACAGATAAAATTTAATTTAATATAACTTGAAAAGAAAAAAAAAACACCAATCTTTTATAATTTCAGTTTATGTCCAGAAAGTTTTTCGGGTTAAGAAGCATATGCATAATTCTTAGTATACTAATAGTTATATGATTTTACCAAGGGTCTTTTGTATGGGGCCTTTCCTGTCTCTCTCTGGTCACTCTCAATATTGTAGTTAATATCCTTCAGAAGTGTTAAGCATTAGTGTGCATACAAGTACCTTCAAGATCTTTAGAAATACATGGTTCTATTTTGGTAGGACTGGGATAGGTCCTAAGAGTCCCCATTTGCAACATCTTCTCTGTTAAAGGTGATGATGTTGGTGCATGGACCTAGGGCCTTGGCATTCATAGAGATCATAGTCTGCACTTTAGACTTAAGGAAGCAGATAAATTACTAAGTGCTCTTTAATTGCACTAGTAACTCAAAAATCACCCACTGTGCTAAAAATGCTTTAAAGCAGTGATTCTCAACCTTTCTAATGCTGCGACCCTTTAATACATTTCCTCATGTTGTAACTCCCAACCATAAAATTATTTTCGTTGCTACTTCATAACTGTAATTTTGCTACTGTTATGAATCATAATGTAAATATCTGATATGCAGATGTACTTAGGCGACCCCTCTGACAGGGTTGTTCGACCCCCAAAGGGGTCGTGAGCCACAGGTTGAGAACTGCTGCTTTAAAGCAATGTGCTTCTGGATTTCCTCAGGTATGTTTAGCTTCCCTATAAATATCACAGCAATAGAAGCTCAGAGCCTTTTAGGATAAGAGGAAAATATATTCATCTTGGTTAAAGTAAGAGAATGTGAGTATAGGAATACAATACAGAGAAAAGATTATAAAGTGACAAGAATGTATATAAGGCCAATATAAAAGGTTATGTATATTAAAAGTGTCACATAATCAGTAAAAATATTACGTTTCCAGAGGATAAAAAGAAAAGGAAAATGAAAACTACCTTTATAAAGTAAATTTCCGTTTTAAAATTAATTGTGAGCTATGCTACTATTAAAAACTATTATATTCAAGATAACATGAATAGAAGAAAAATAACCTTAGAATGGGTTTTTTTATTCAGGCAATTGAGATATTTTAAATGTAATTCTAGAGCTTGTTTTTCCCATTAATGAGAATCTTTTCATATATTCATTTTTTCCTATGTATGGAAGTAACTTAATGCATGTCTTTAATAAAGCATATTCAGATTATTTTATTTTTTAAATATTACTCTTAGTAGCCAATTGGCAATCCTTAACACATTTTTCTTCTCCAATTCTTATATTCATGATAAATTCCTTTTAAGGAGAACGTTTTTGCATTAGTTTTGTAGGGGCTGCCATAACAAAGTAGCAAAGACTGGGAGGCTGAAACAAAAATTTGTCACAATTCCAAAGGCAAGAAGTCAGAGATGAAGTTGTTGTTCTGATGGTTTCTATTTCTCTGAGGCCTCTCTTCCATGGCTTGATATGGCCATCTTCCCTCTGTGCATGTCTGTTCTCATTTCTTTTTACTAGAACACAGGATACATATTGAATGATGACACGTTTATATAATTCCATGTTAAAGACCCTACCTCCAAACATCACTTTCTGAAGTACAGGAGGTGAAGACTTCAATATGCAAATTTTGGGGACAATACAATTCAACCCATAACAATCTTGATCAAATGCTTTGTGAATTGTCGATTATTTGCTAGATGTTTCAACAATAGGGTACAAATTTTGTAATTTTGTGCCAATCAAATTTTTTCTGTCTCCCCATCTGTTAACAGCCAATTTTTTACATGATGTGAATTGAACATTTGAATTTGTACCTACCATGAGGTAAGGGGTTTAGACTTTCTGCTGAGGATACTTGAAAGTCATTGAATGTCGTTGACCACCTTAAGTTGTTGCATTAGGAAGATTATTGTGGCAGTGTGTTCAGGATGGATTCCATTGAGGACAAACTAACACAAATAAAATTTAATTTCATAACAATTGCCACCATGCATATTTTACACAATGATAGACTAAATAAGGTTATGTCACTAGTAATGAGAAGAAAGGGGAGGATGTGAAAAACAGGAGGGAAGGGCAGTAATAGGATAGACTACATGGAAATGGTAATTTTACATTCTAAAACAAATGGTGAAATACATGATCAACACGTGTTTCAAGAGACTCAAGTGCTTCTGATAGCCAGCTATAAATCATTTAGCCTGATGTTTTAATGTATCCTTGCAATCCATTTGGTAGTCTATAAAAGAAAACATCACTTGTATCCAGTGGAAAGTAAATTGAAGGAGCGTGTAAAATGTGGAAGAAAGTGTGGCAAGCAAAAGCAATAAACCAATTGGAAATAAACGCTGAGATCTTTCATAGTGCTCACCTTAGAGTGACATTATATTTTCCCCCAAAGCAGAAACTTACCAGAAATAGAAAAGGAATTATAAACCAGAGTTGAGATCAGAACACTCAGCTCTTAATGAGAATATATTGTAGAAAGAAACATACTGAATTTGAATCCAAGCTCTACAATTAGTTGCGTGAATTTAGGAAAATTTCTTTGGGAGCTATTAATTTTCAGTTACAAAGGAATTATAAATATCCACGATCTGACAATTAAGTTCACAAATTCATCCTAGGAAAAGTGTCACACCTTATTAAATATTGTCACAGCTTTTTTCTTACTAATTATGAAACATAGCTTTTTTTCCTCAAACTGTCACATAACCTTTTCAGACTAGATTGTCCAAGTGAAATCCCTGTACACGCTGTCAGTTTTATACATGTTTGTTTTGGAAGTGCTTTTAGGCTAAGCGTGGACATGTGGCAGAATGCAAGAGAATGTAGGAGAAAGCCCTGCAACTGAGAATCCAATAGTTATTTTGGATTCAAAACTGGACAGAATAGTTAATAAAAAGTAACTGTATTTTGAAAAGAGTTGTAAGCTACAGGAGTGTTAACAACTGTGAAGACTTCTCACACACTTGCTGCGATCCTTGTTACAGGTGAGATAAATTTTCTCAATTTGCAGCACTTTGAATGCTGGCTCTCACTCCCCAAATGATCATTATAGTTTTACCAGGTGTAAGTGAAGATAGCAAATATTTTAATACATGGATGTTAACATTAATATAAATTTCCAGTTTTTTTCATACATCAAAGAAAGTAATTCTGAGAGCTTATATTTAATTTCAGGAGATTCAGAGAGTGGAATGGAAACTCTCTTAAATTCTATGCCTTCAGAGCAATTCCATAATTGTGTGTATGTTTGTGTGTGGATGTGCTCACACCATGGATGGGTGCAAGTAACTCAGGGCCATTTATTTCCAGATTTGGTAATATCTCACATGAATAGAACAAGAGCAGGAGTTTTATTGATTGTATGTATTTTGCTACACTGACTCTTTAATGCTAATTTGCACAAAAGAACTACTAAATTCTCAGGAGGCAAGTTTTTCTTTAAAAAAGTACAAGTCATCTGACACCTTACAGTAAATCTTTTAGAATGATGATAGGATACTGAAGAAAACAGCAATTAAAGACCATGCTATAGATGAAAGTGAAGGGACAATTAGTATAATTTCTTATATAAAATTGGAACAAATGAATCTACCAAACATATCCCTTGAAATAGAATAAGAACTTACAGTTTCAAACATTGATATATCTGCATTCCTATGAGCACAAAGCTTCTAAATATTCTTCAGATTATTTTAAAACAAAAGTCTGATTTGAAGAACTATTTCAATGTCAGAATATATCACTTAATCATTTCAGATTCCCCATCACTTTCTGCCAAAGAAGACAAATTAATTCTAACTGAAATGCAAAATGTGGAGGAAAAATATCATTTTCTCCCCAAGAAGCACCCTGCCAAGCCTTTCCTCCATACTGTCTTCTTTGAAAAGAAATGCAAATAGTGCTTGAAAAATTTTAAGTGGTTGTAATAAAGAATAAAATCTTTCAGCTACATTTTACAAAATTTATCAAATTACACATAAAAATGTCTGAAATCAATATGAACTGAAAACTTTTCACAGCTAAGTATTAGGCAAGAAGAGCACTGAAAACTGCACTTTTATTGTAATAGACATATTTTAAATCTCTCAACAAGGTCTCAAGGATATATAGCAAATGAAAAATTAGCCAAGAAAATCTACTAGAAGTTGGTAAGAACAGTGGGAATTCTGGCATTTGAGCCAAAACCTCCTACTTCTCACCTGCTTTAAGCTTAGAACATGGAAACTCTAATTTTAGACTTGTTTCCCTCTCTCCTGTGGCTGTGGACCACAAGGCTATTTTCCTAGGTGTGGTTAGATATCAAAATTGATACTCTTTTATGAAAAGCTCCAGAATTGGAGGTGGATAAAGAGATCCTTCACTGGTATTATGGAGGCCCTAACTTGGATGTTGAATTGTTGAGGATACTGGAGACTTGTGACCACTTGGCTTGATTTGTAGAATAAGAATTTCATGCTAGAAGAGACAAGCCAAGAAGACTTGGAACTGTTGCTCTCCAAAACATTCAGCTTCTAAATGGAGGTGCCATTCAGAAAAAAGTTCACTATTGCTGTATTCCCAGTCTTAGAAACACTTTAATGATTTTTGCCCATGGAAAATTAAATTCTTCAGAGACCTGTTTGATTCATCTGTCCACTTCATGTGGTTTTCGACATGACCTGGACTTCACAAGTGCATTGGGAATTGTTGCAAAACATTTTAAACATGACATATGTGAGTGTGGTTGATTGAAAAGGAGAAAAAAAAAAATAGATGTAATATGTTTTGAAATTGCCCAACAATAAAGAGGAGGAATCTAAGTGTCCCAAAAGAGGACAGGGATTGCTATTTATCTTTCACATGCCAACATTTACTACCATTTCCCAATTACAGAGCCTCGCTGTCACAGTCCTTTGCAATATCATTATATTATTTTGCTACTTTGCATCTATGAGAAATGGTTCATCTTAAGTACCTTTTCTGCTTTACTAGACACGTTTACTGTGTCACGAAAAATACTGTTTAAAAATAGGGATAGCTACCCCAAATTTTCAATGAAATAAAATTCTAGTCATTTCAAATTTGGCCAATACCTTGATTATTATACTGAAATCCTGAAAAATGATTTAAAACAATCAATTGGCAATGGCTTTATTTCTAGAGAATATGATAAACTAAATTCCTCAGCTTATGTTGAAAAGACTAAGCATAATTTAAATTCTCAGATATAATACAAAAACCAGATTCCTGCTTACAGATGTGGAGAGAAAAACTGTTATTTCTGGATGTTTTATCAAATATTGAGTATAGCAAGAGAAATGTAAGTTTGGAAAATTTTCTAAGGTGAGAGCCATAGGTAAAATAAAAGAAAGCTTTATTAAGATGACCTTGTGATGTCCTCCTAGCTCTGCAACTCACTCACCAGTGATCCCCAGATCATAAATGTGTGTTAATATTACGCCATCAGTAGTGTCGGCATGACAAGGACAGAAGGTTAATAAACATCTCTAATTTATATGCAAAGAGACAGCTTTTCAGAGCAATTATTTTAAAGCAACCCCTTTAACGATTTTAGCCAGATTTGCTGGAAACGAACATTCTATTTGTCATGTAGTTTTAAAGAAACTTTAAAATCACAACTTTACAATATTACCTTTACCTCATGATTTTCAAATTGCTATATCACTAAAATTAATATAGAAAGAAAATTTTTATTTTTTTAATAGATAACAAAATTTTAAACTTAATATTTTAGAATGCATATGAGCTATGACTATATGAAGAAACTTGGCTCCTTTATGAAAATATTTTCTCTTGGTATGATTTCCTACCTAGGTTTGGCCTTGGTTGCTTTTTTCTCACGTACTTGAAGTTGAAAGTGACTGTTTCTACTGAATCACTATTTTCAAGGCATACTCTGAGCATTTTATGATCGTGAAGAGGAAACAATTATTGAAGAGTGTTCCTTCAGGCTTGATACTTTTAAAGTTTCCTTTTCCCCTTAAGTGAGATAAATTGGCAGGTGGGAAAGTTGTGTTTGAAACATTTTATAATATAAAAGCATTTCCGTTCATTTTAGCTATTCAACATTTCTCTGCTAAAGTGAGTCATCTTTCAATCTTATTGAGTACTTGGCTCATGTGTTATGGTATAAACACTGTGAGGTAGTTACTCAAGAACTCTTAAGAGTTTATGATATAAAAGAGGAGGTAGTTTACATTAACAGAGTGGTTATTATAACAGCACGGATCCAATCACATTACAAACTAAAATGTGTTTAATCTTTATAACAATCATAGGAGGCAAGAATTATACACATTGGAGAGAAGGGCAAAGTCATGAAGATAGAACAACTGACTTGTTCAAAATCACCAACTATGTAAATAGTTATACTATGAGATTATTGCAAGGGTTTGAAAGAGCTTATATGTAGCATCTGTTTTTCACCCTTTCAACAAAGTGATAAAATGTGATACTGACTTGTTATGTTGTAGAACATGGGGTTAGGCATGTTAATCAAGAAGGGCTGCTAATATTTTAACACTAAATTAGACAAACTTATCTTGGCACGTAAGACAATGTATCTATAGGATTAGAATGTGGGCATCTTTGTCAGGCACTATTATGTCTAATACACTTCCTAAATTCATCCATCAGATGAGTGACCACTGGGAAGGAGGCATAAACGGAGAAAAGGTATCCTGCTTCATATGGTATCATAATGTCAGGGGAGGCAGTTTTCTCATCTGTCAACATTTTGTTGTGTATGGGGTTAATAATTAAGGGGTTAACAATTAAGGTCCTTAATCAAAGCTAGTCTACTCTGTCAGACCAAGAAATCACAAGTGGCTTGCATTCCATCAACTATCAACCCACTTTTCCAGTACTAACTCCTGTTGCTTTATGTATTTTCATATGACCATTAGCAAGTATTAGAGGTTTTAAATTCTCCTGTATGTTTCTTACATCTCAGAACATTACCTTAATTAAATTATGTGCAAGGGCATTCTATCCATAAAGCTGAATCCTATTTCATATTCTCTTTCTTACCCTAAATTATGTTGAAATACATGGTCTCCTATGGCTTAACTAAAGTTATGTGGTATATTAAGTATGCTTCAAAGTTAAATAAATTTGGACATATCCATGCAAGTTGCAACAACAGATATGCCTTAAATTTGACTATAAATCCTTGAAAATTATGAAGTTTTTGGTATATGTTGAAGAGCAAAAATTAAATTATCTTGCAAATATCTGAAGACATGAAAAATTGAACTAAATTATAAAATCTCATTCTGTTGCTGGTTTGAGTTAAAATTTCTAATAACTAAAGCCTGCAATATATTTCAAACAATTACGTAACCTATTATAGTTACCCTTGATTAGATGAATTCTTTCTGGATGGAGTTGGCTCTTTTATCTCCTTTGGTCTGGGTTCTATCTCATTAAAATGGATACATGTACTTCAGGACTCAGAATTCATCCTTTTAGCCCACAATTGGAAAGTTAGAGTATGTAAATAATGTTCCTACAATAAAAAAAATTGGTCATAATCATATCATAGTGATATAAAGATGTGTGAGACAGTGAATACTAACATAAATGCTTCAGGCATAGATATCAGAAAAGACAGTCTCAGAAATGAGAAAATATATGTATAAATAGAAATACTGAATAAAGAAAACAATGTTTTATGATTGAAAGCATGTGTAGAATGAGATGAGATAAAATACATTTAAGAGGAGTAGGGGCCCTGTATCCCAAAAAAAAAGGTTAGAGGCAGTTAAATCAGGTCGAGGTCCAATATCACTGGCTCATTAACCAAGAATCTAACTATTATTCTTCACTGCCCTCCATAGCACCAATGATGGGTAAGATTCCCAAAGCGGGGACAACCTAAGA